>CAWUFW010017334.1:0-266988 GCA_963921515.1 Calotriton arnoldi | reverse complement strand
GATGAAAATTGCATAGCACAGGTACTATGGAGGTCCGAAGCTTGAGAGTTGCCACTAAATCAAGATGGCGGCACGCATGCATTACGTGCACCGAGTGGCTCCAGGCGCGAACGTGCGCCAAACGTTGCCGCGCAGCTATACACACGCGGAGAAAGGGTGAAACATCACAAAAGAAGATTCTTGGATCATGGGAAAACAACACTGAAGGAAATCCACGTGACACCCAAGCTGAAGGTAGGCGGGCGCGAGCGTCACTTGACTTGTGCCACAAATTGAAGATAGACTGCAGCAGTTGAACTGCCCTTTTTAGACCCAATGGTAGTTGAATAATGGTAAATCATCCTTTAAAATGTTTCAAAAGAACCGCTCTTGCTGCCGGTGCCAAAGCCACTTTGTGAAAACGTCACTTGTAATCTCCAGCACATGTAAAACTCGGCACAAACAGACATGCCACAAAAGTGCTGGGAGTCAAATCTAAACTGCCACAGCGAGGTCCACTTTCGCAAGATAAAACTAATGCCATTCTGCAGCAAAGTAACAAGGAAAGGGAAAGTCCACTCACGTACACGAAAAGTGCAGATCCTCTGTGCAGTAAAACAACACAGCAAAGCACACGCAATACGCAGCTCACCAGGGATGTTGTAAAGTATGCCCCGGCTGGTAGGCTGTCCGATGGCACAGGACACTGGTGGGGCTGGGGGCATACTGTCCTTCTCTGTACTTTAGTTTCCTTTAAAAATTCTTCTTCTAATAGTTTCCTCAGGTTAGTTTCTTGTTGGTTAGGATCCATAGTTTCTCTCTCAGAGTTCGCAGCATGCGTAGATTCTTTTCCTAAATCGTTGCCAAAATATGTTGTAGAAGAAAGACGCCTCGTAGTCCATGTATATTAAGTAGGGTGATTTATTCAGGATAGATGTTATCATGTAGAGCCCCACCAGGTGCAGCCTTCCTGCTGCTTAGCCCATCCTCCAACTGACTCTCTCACTCACCAACATTCCACAGCCACCTCACACACCAACATTCTACCACCACAGTCACACTGGCTGAGCAGCAGGTATAACAAAGACCAGTCACAGGTAAGTGGTAGGAGAGCTGGGCCTAGGCAATTCCAACAAAGCAATGAGCTTAAAACTTGAACAATTTTTCCAACCTGCCTCCTCTGGACTTGCAACCTTTTACATATAGGCTCCTGACAAAACATGACCGCCAGCAATATTTTTCAGGGATACCGAAGGATCATTTAGACACTGGAAGGCAGACTGCAGACCTGTCGGAGCAGCAGCGGTCTGGTCCCTGCTGGCACACAGGTACACTGCTTGCCATATTTTCAGTTCACTGCCATGTACATGGGAAAGTTTTTGCAAACAAGGTAGGTTTCATTTAAGATGCCCACAGGTGAACAACCGTGTGCTTTACAAATACATGTTATGTTATCCTTTAATGTTCACCCATACGCTACTTTAGAACAGCGCTTAGTGCCTACAAGTTCCTACCCCGTTTCCATAGGTGGTGGATGCTATAGATTTTAACCCTAAAGGAAAGCTAGCAGGACTCCTACTGCCATCTCTGCATAGGGGAGAAGTGGACTACAAATGCCCTCCACTGCCAAGTGACTGTGGAGAGCGAACAAATGATCTTGACTCCGGGACAAGCATGAAAGTATTATTAGTTAGCATTTCTTAAAGCGCGTAGCTACCCTAAGGCATCCCAGAGCTAGCAGGAGAGCAGGAGAAGGAACGAAGCTTACAGGTTGATGTTCTGAAATAACCATGTTTTCAAGTACTTTCGGCAGGTGAGATGATGAGTCTCTGAACGTAACTGCAGGGGAAGGGTATTCTAGAGCCTGGCTATGCAATACGAGAAGGAGCTGCCCCCACTGCGCATCCTTTGGATTTTTGGGATGACGGACAGGCTCAGGCTTGCAGCCTGGAGAGATTTCCTGGGATGATAGAAAGTGATGATGGACTTATAGATATAGGGACCTTTGCCCATTAAGGTTTTGTGGGCTATACAGAGGGATTTGAATTTGATCCTCTCCAGAATGGGTAGCCAGTGTAGGGTCTTCAGACACGGCTTCGCCGATTGAGTTCTGGGAGTCCCAAGCAGCATCCTAGCGGCACAATTCTAGGCAACTTGGAGTTTCCTTATGGTAGATTTAGGCGCGCCCAGATACAATGAGTTACCATAGTCCAAGCGCAAGAGGACCAGGGCCTGGACCATAGTTCTCCTTGCCCCCATAGGGAGGAGAGGAAGACTTTTCCTCAGCATTCTGAGGATGCCGTAACAAATACCGGCCACTTCTACAGCTTGGTGATCAAATTTTAATGATTTATCGAGCCATACCCCCAGGCTTTTAATCTTGGTCTTTGGGGTGGGTGCTTGTCCCAGACATGTTGGCCATTGCAGCTTGAGGTCCGCATTGTGCCGATTGCCCAAATACATTATTTCAGATTTGTCTCCATTAAGCCTGAGGCAGGAGTGTTGCATCCAGGTAGCCACCTTCCCCAAGCAGGATTCAAGGTCAGAAGGAGGATTGTGCGGGTGATTCAGGGATACAACCAGCTGGGTATCATCCGCATAGGTGACAATTTTTATCCCGAATGGCAGGACGATATCCGCCAGCGGCCTCATATATGTTGAATAAGGTAGGACTCAGGGAAGATCCTTGAGGTACTCCATACCTCAGGGGTAAGCACCTGGAGGTGGATTCTCCAGCAAATACTTGGAATGTTCTACCACCGAGGTAAGATTGAATCCATGAGATTGCTCCTCCCGACACTCCTATACTCCTAAGCCTGTAAAGGAGGATGTCAAAATTGACCGTGACGAAGGCGGCACTCAGGTCGAGGAGAATGATGGCTACTGCTCCTCCCTGGTCAATTATCTTTTTTGATTCCTCCACCATGGTGATAAGTGCTGGTTCTGTTCCCAAAAGGGGGCAGAAACCAGTCTGAGAGTGGTGTAGGAGATTATGGGATTCTAAGAAAGCCGAGAGGGTGGAGTTAACATGTTTTTCCAGGACCTTACAAGCCATTGGTAGCAGAGAATTTGGACGATAATTACTCAAGACATCCGGATTTAGGCTCGGTTTCTTCAGTAGTGCTCTCACCATGGCGTGTTTCCAAGAAGGTGGAACCTGGCCATTGGTGATGGAGAGGTTTATGACTTCCTGTATTACTGGAAGCACCACCTCTTTCACCTTGCCCATCTGGTGAGGGGGGGCTGGGTCACATGGGGAACCCGACTTTATCTGAGCAAAGGTTTTTAAGAGCGTGTCCTGGTCTGGCAGTGGGAATTTCTCAAAGGAACACCGAATGGGGTCTGTAGTCCTAGTGGTATCGGAGGGGTCACAAAGGGGGGCTGGGACAGGAGGATCACTGGGACATGGGGAGACAGGAAACGTATTATATATGGTCTGAATTTTTCCCTGAAAGTAATCAGCAAATTCATTGCACCGACCGGTGGAGATTGTGGTCAGAGTTTCGGGGGCCTGGATCTCTAGGAGGGTCTTCGCTATTCGGAAGATTTCTCTAGGAGTATTGACTGCTGAATTGATTTTTGCTTCATAATAAAGAGCCTGGGATTTTTTTAATTTCCGCTTGGTAGCATCTAATTGACTCTCTATACTCCCTTTTACTGGTCTCACTATAATCCTTCCTCCATTTCCTTTCCCACCGTTTACAGGCCTGTTTGAGCACTCTAAGCTGGGGCGAGTACCATGGCGTTGTCCTCTCTCTCATCCTACGGGGGATCTCTTTAACCGGAATCACTTTCTCCAGTGAGGATTCTATCCAGTGGGAGAATTTTTCTAATGATGATGTAGGGCTAGAGTCTAAGATGGGTTTAGAGTTCTTCAGTGCACTAGACCATGACTCTATGGACAGTTTTGCCCAGGGGCGGTCTTTCCTGATACTGATTTCCATGGGATTGCGTTGCATTTTGGATTTTAAAAAAAAGGGAATCAGTGAGTGGTCCGACCAAGGCAGGGGAATGGTGTCCCCACCGACAGCTTTTTATTATTAGTAAACACAGGGTCGAGGATGTGGCCTTTGATGTGTGTAGGACCTGTCACTTTTTGATTCAATTGGATGGCTGCTAAGTCTTGGGAAAGTTTTGAAACCTCTAGGTTATTTTGGTCGTCAAAGTGTAAGTTAAAATCTCCTAGCGATGTGATGTTGGTGGATGAGCTTACTAATGACGCTGCCACTTCCGGGAGAGAGTTAATAAATTGCCCCACCCCTCCCGGAGGGCGATATAAAAGTACTCCTGAGAAGGAGCACGTTGCCGAGAATGAAATGGAAAAGAGCAGACTTTCACAGTCGGATACGGGGTTGGGCTCATCCCGACATTTAAAGGAATCTTTGAATATGACTGCAATACCGCCCCCTTTCTTCTTCTCACGGTGTCTATGCTGGATGCTATACCCTGGAGGAAGAGTTTGAATCACCTCTGGGGCGGAGTCCTTATGAAGCCAGGTTTCTGTTAAGAACAGAGCGTCTGGTCGTTCCTCTGCGAGAAATATGTTTAATTCGACTGAGTGTTTGGGTAGTGACCTGCAATTCAAAGCAAACATTTTGTAGGTGTGGGGGGTATCAGTATTTCGCTGTGTATCCACCATCAGGTGGAGCCCAAATGTGCAGTAGGCACATGACAAATTATTTTTGTCCAAGTGTATGGAATGGCGGCACTCGTCTTTACCCCAATCCCTTAGCCCTATGATTTGGGCTGTTAGGTATACCAGTCTTCCTACCGCTGGGGGGGCAGGGGTTCTGGCCCCGGTCGGGCGCGGACGGGCGCAGACGGGCTTGCCTTTGGCGCGCCTTCGGCGCGTCCGCGCTACCATGCGGCTTAAGTAGAGGCTGCCTGGAAGTGAAGCCCCCAAACCCCGCTTCCTCTCTTACGGTCCCTCCACACAAACGGAAGAACCGCGGTGGACCGGGGACAACAGGGAGTGGAGCCTAAAGTGCAGAGTGCCGGTGAATTTGCTGCTAGCTCACCCAGTAATCAGGACAATGTTCAAAATATAATAAAAGCAATTTTAAAAGCTTGCGCACCTTTCGTTGCTCAGCCGTCATGTACTTTGAAGTTTCAGGAGGTAGCCTGCAATGGACTTTTGATCCCACTAGTTCCCAACTGAGTTGGAATTTATTCACCTTTTGGTCAGTTGTTACAGAGGTATTCCACCTCATGCCTCTTTAATCTACCACCAGAAACTTCCTGCCCCTTTATCTCACTCTTGCAGTTTCCTGCTTTCTCGCATTGTTGCAGTTTTCCGTCTTTCTCTTATGCCTTCTTTCCACCTTCTGTGTTTTTCTCTCTCTCGTTCTGGGTCAAGGTGTGATGAAGAAAAATATGTGCCGTCTCAAAAACGAGTGCCAGTGGGCCCCACCTCCAACCACTGACTCAAATTAAGCACTGGGTCAGCCGGCCTACAACAAAGGCAGGGCCACTGGAATTATGCTATTGTGCGGTGATTATTGCACTATTATGGACTTGCCGCATTTGCCACATAAAGCATCTTCTGCTGCATAATCTGCAGATTTTAACAAAAAAATTAATTTTGTTTGTAGCTCAAGCGGTTCAAAAGTTACTAAAAATGCAGCACCACGTGTTGCTGCATGGTAAAAAAAACCTTTGCAATGCTGGATTGCTTAAAAGTTTGTAGCTTATTGCTATATTTGGGTGTTAAACTGGTACTAATGAGGTGCAGCCAATGCCCAGAAAGTGTTACCAAAAATAAAAATGACGAAATAATGAAGAAATACTATTGCAAAATGTGCCGCATTATGCCACATAATTTGCATTTTCTTAGCACATAATTTACTCAACCCTGCCGCATAATTTGGCACTCTCCTGCCACATAATTCCAGTGGCACTGAACATAGGAAAATATTTTCTGCAATGGTTGTAAAATGACCTGTACAGAATTTCACCCCATCTGGATGGACCCTTATCTCCTTTGAGAAACCTCCTTGAAAAAATATTGCTAACTTTTTCAATACATAAATCAGTTATATGTTTCGGGAGGATGCCATGAATCTATGTCCCAATTGATAGGCCCAGGGCTGTCCCGACAGTAAAGTGTTTTTAAGCTCTTTATCACCTTCTTCTCCTCTGTATGTGGTATCAATCTTGTAAAGCAGAAGTGGAAAGTAAGGTGTCCCCTACCAAAAGAACAAAATCTGGAAGAACTTCAGCGGAGGTAAGTTTTCTAATATTGAACAGGCTTTCCCATCGACAATCACACGGAGTGTGGTACTTTTCCAAACGTTGTCATTATATAATGAACAAATCACAGCTATCTTTAGGCCCACAAACTTCCCCAAAAGCCTTAACGTTACTAACAGTTTGTAGAAGCCATAACTGAGAAATCCACCTATGGGTGTGTGGGGACCACCATCTGCCCACATCAGTTGAAGCATTCAACAGTGTGAGTACTGATATTTCCACTTCCGCAAATCTCTTGGAAGACATATTCACTTCGGCATAAAAAATCTGAGTGGTTCAGCAACAGATTTTTGCCTTAGGTAGGGCCACTTGAATTATGGGATTCTGCAGCTTTTTGCATAATTGTGGATTTGCTGCATTTGCCACATTATCCATCATCTGCTGCAGATTTTAACACAAAAAAAATAGCTTCTAGCTCAAACTAATCAAAAGTGACTAAACATGTGGTAACATGTTTGTGCGCAGTGGAGGACCCGTTGAAAAGTTTAACTAGTCATCTTTCAGTTGTTTATTTCTGAATGTGGTTTCTAAAATGGTAAAATTGAGGTGAAATCGTTGCCCAGACAGTATTACCATGTATAAAAATTACAAAAGAATCCAGTCATACTATGAAAAAATGTGCAGCACTTTGCGGCATAATTTGCCTTTTCATGCTGCATTATTTAATCTAACCTACCACATAATGTGGTGCTGCCCTGCCACATAATTCCAGTGGCCCTGGCCATAGGCAACACTGGTCAACATTCTCGCACTCTATTGATCTGGCTGAACAATATCCCAACTTAACATCTGAGGCATGATTTTAAGCACTCTGTACACTTGGAAGGCACTAAACTGAAGCTTCACTTAGTGCACCCTTCGGTAAATTTTTTCTCAGAATACCAGATTTGATATTTCACTCAATGCATTCCTGACAGAGGGACCATTATATGGGGTGCAGTTTTAGACATTTCGTATAGTAGCCATGCACCACAGGGAAGCTGTTATCGGGGGCTGTATGAAATCATAACTAGGGGTGTGTTAAATTACACCTGAGACATTTACTACACCTACATGGGTGGTTCAAAATTTGCCATGCCAACATCACTGGTGACATTTTGCCTTTGTCCCTGAGCTCCATTCTCTGTCCCACTAGGTCTCAAAGTGCCTAGGACCAGGTCTTGCAGGCATCGGAGGGTCTTTCCTGCATAGGGCACGTGGCTGCATGCCGTGCTTGGCTGTCTGTGGTGTGCCACTGCCACCCACGTGCCCTGCCTAGGGTGCCCACTTCCACAGCCGGGGCTAGGAAGGACCCTTACCTGTTCACTGGTGCTAATTTCAATGCTGGTCCCGATTCTCTTTAGTCTCTGATCAGGGAAAGGGTGCCTTACTTCAACTCCCTGTGCGAAAGAGGAGGCCCCCCTCCATCTTCAGCTCTTCTCAGAGTCTGGTTGCTTGGGAATGCAGGCCAAAGCCAGTGGTAAATTCCATCTATGGCTAAATATGGCACGAGAACAATAGCCAAGTGCCGTGAGGGAAAGTTGAAAAGAACTTTGAAGAGGGAGTTCAAGAAGGCTTGAAACCATCAAGAGGTAAACAGGTGGGGTCCATGCAGTCTGCCCGGGGATTCAATAAGGAAGTGAAGGTCGGTTGCCCAGGAGGGTGGAAAACCTCTGTGAGGCCACAACAGGTGCATCTTGCCCCGCTGGGTGCATTTCCTCTGCAGCAGAGTGCCGCAACCAGTTCCTGGTTGGCTGGGAAGGCTTCAGGGTGGCAGGTGGCCCTCCGTACCAGCGGAGAGCATTTCAGTACCCTGGCAGCAGCTTTTTCATGTCCATGAGGCCAAGGGAGATTGACCATCTCCGTGCTCTCCCTGGCTACTGCCCTGGCCCCTTTTGGGGTGTGCCAGGGTGGGGATGGGGAATGGAGACCCCTGCTCCCTGTGCAACTGTCAATTAGGATGGACTGTACTCAGTGCGCCCCGACTGTGTCACGCTGCTGGGTAGGGAGGCCAATGCCCGGTGCCAGGGGTCTTTTGAGATTTTGGTTACCCACATGACTCTTCTTGACACACAGACCAAGGAGTCTAACACATGCACGAGTCAGAAGGCTGATCGAAACCCTGTGGCACAATGAAGGAGTGGGCTGGTGCATGCTGGTTGAGATGGGAACCTGCCGCGGCACTGCATGAGGCACACCAACGACCTGTCTGACCCGCTCTATCTGGGAGGTAGAGGATGAACGCGTGTGATAGGACCATGGGTGCTGGAGATAAGGGGCATAGGGTGCTGCAGCACACCCAAAAATAACCATGTTGAAGTTCAGAAGATGAATGAGCAATACAAATGCCTTTAGATTTTGTGCTTGTCTTGTCGCATTTGCTGTGCGTTCAAAGACAAATGTCAAATGCCATGCTATGCCTTCTGACAAATTGCTGCTTATTCGGAAATTGGTATTTATTTTTATTTCTCTGACTGACTGCAAAGTGGGATCATTTTGTAAAAGTGATGCAATTAACAATCTTGTTGGGGTGCAGGAAGTGTAAAGGAAATGCTATAGGGTGTAAGTTTTTTTCTAATAAACAACAACATTTAAATACCTGTAAATTAACTCCACACATATTTCAAAATATATATCAGCAATTAGGAGAGAAAAAATTAAGTACTTTTTTGTAATTTCTGAAGTGTGATAAAAACAAAGATGTTATTAGGATCAAAACAAATCAGTACATTCTATTTGGCGATACGCATATGATAAATATTTGCTGAAACCAGCTTTCCATTCATTATCTTTTGTGTGCTATATAGTTTTACTAGTAAAACTACATGTCTATACAAATTTAGTGGCCATTTCAACGGAAAAACTGCTGCCTGTAAATGACAGTATGCAACCACAACAGTGCTCCAAAATGCACCACTGGCCACATACCACACCCTTATCGCTTTTCTGCTCAATCGGCGTGGTACATTTGCTGTACTTGGTTTTGGTGTGGAGGTTGGATTTTCCACAATTGCTATGACTTTAGGGATGTAACATTAATGGCAGCATCCCCACTCTGGAAATTGTTCCAGCACCACTGGATAGGACCCGGAAGACAGTGAACCATGCCTAGGCAGGGCCATGTCAGAGGAAACTCTGTTGCAGGTCTGTAGCGGTCCTCACATGAAAATCGTCCCACCTCGTTATAGGAGCGAAAAGCTAATCGAACCATCTAGTAGGTACTTTCCTCCGAAGTTTCCCTCAGGATAGCTAGCCCTCAGAAAGCCCACTTTAACTGGTAAAGCAAATGATTAGAGGTCATGGGGCCAAGTCAATCTCAACCTAATCTGTAACTTTAAATGGATAAGAAACCCGGCTCGCTGGTACAGAGCCAGGCATTTAATGCAAGTGCCTAGTGGGCCACTTTTGGTAAGCAGAACTGGTGCTGCGGGATGAACCAAATGGATCTGGCGGGAGTAACTATGACTTTCTTGACCTCTTTTCGGTCATACTAGCCTGTACCTCTGAGTGGCTCTGCTGGTACCTATAACACTAATTTCTTTGAGGAAATGTCTGTAGAGATAGGCCAAACAAGGTATCTATCATGGTTGTGACCATGTGATAAAGAGAAATGGCAAAGCTAACAATCCCAATTCCATATGGGTTATTAATTGAAAACAAAATTCCCATTAAGATGGCGAAAGGCAATGCTGTCTTTTCCATAAATCATTAAGCTTCTTAGCGTTTTTGTGAACTTTAGACCAAAATTCATCCTAATTGACCAAATCCAAGAAGAAAGGGACTACGAACATCTGTGTAAAGACATCACAGTTCTTCAAATAACAGATGCATTTGAGGAAGCCAACTTAAACAAAGCAACAGGGCCTGACAATATTGGCTTTCAAGTTTTTCTTAGCCCATTCCATTAGTATCTCATTTAGTTTGCTGTTTTTAGTAAGACCTCTGGGAGGTTCAAAGTTCAATCCGGGGCACAGTTTTGGGAATGAATATCAATTGGTTTGTTTTTGATACATTTTCATACTCTTCTCCTTTCTAACCAAGTTGATAGCATTCGGGGCAGCTAATGTGGTTCTTTCTTGTGAACACTGTACAGATCATTCTGTACAGTGTGAACCACATTAGCTGCCCAGAATACTATCAACTTGGTTAGAAAGGAGAAGAGTATAAAAATGTAGTCTATCACTCAAGCCCACACAAAAGGCTGAAATATTATGTCAGTACCTGGTTCCTACGCTGTTATTCAAACTGGAAATGACAGGCATAGAAACAAAGACACTAATTGTATTAGAAGACAATAAAGACATATATCTAGAACTATCTCCATCGACCTGCTTACACATGTGATGGTCTGATTTACTCCAAAAGATCAAATGGTGGTTTAAGTATGCCAAAGCTGTGTGCAACTATAGTAATCAACAAAGTGAGCAATCGATTGCATCTATGAGAAACTCCAACGTGTACAGTGCTCACTATTACATGTATGCAGAAGATACAATAGAATTGGTCACATTATCAAAACTCATAACCTAAAGTGATCAGGCAACAGATTCTTAGACTACTCCTTGCAGTTATTAGCATCTTATGACTGGAGTAAAGAAGAATTATAAAAACTGACAAAATCTCCCTGTACAAGGAAATGGTATAAAATACTTAGAAAAAATTCCAACCTCAAACAAGCACATGAATCTAAAGGAAAATCAATATATAGCTGCGCTTATGCTGAGAGCAAATGTCATGAACACTAGAGAAATTATATCCAGAGGAAGAGATCGATTGTTTGCTACTTGTAGATATTGCAAAGATGTATGTGAAACAATTGGGCAAATATCAGGTGCATGTTATAAAAAAAAGGGGATAAAAATTAAAAGACACAACAAGATTCTGTAGCTACTCATTGATAGAACATAAAGATGTGCTTGGCTAACATTCAGAGAACCTCATTTAAAGACCAGCTAAAGTGAATTAACAAAAGCTGATGTACGCTATTTCTGACATGAGAGAGATCGATGATGTTCTGCTTGATTTAGATGGTTTCCTAACACATTAGGATGTGTTTGACCTGTTATCATAACATCCGGGTACACATGTACTTTTTTTCATGGGTGATAGGAGGGGCGGACTACAATGTCATGTTATTTACCTTGTAAAATTGAATACATTTTTCTATTAAAAAAATGCAAAGCTGATGTATCATTCACCAAAGATGCTACTACTTTAATGTTTCAATCCGTTATGAAAACTCACAGAATTCGCCTTGAACAAGCGAATGAAAGTAAAATCAATTACTACAATGAACTAAAAAAATCAAAACTATTCCACTGTGAAATTTCATGGTTTCATCGTAGGTTGTCAGGGAATATGCCCTCAATGTGACGATATGGCTCTAACTGATCTATGACTGTAAATAGCATTAAACTACAAGAAAAATGTATGCCTTACTACCATGATGGACACTTTAAAAATGTGCGAAGTCTTCATGGGCAACTAATAGATTAGCAAAGCTCAATAAATGTATACTGAATTGTGTTTTACGTTTCAAAAGAAAAGTTAATGTTAGAAAGGTGAAACATATTAGTTCAGTATTAAAATTTTGTGTGATTTTAGATAATGTTAATGAAAATTAGGGTTTAGTAATATGTAAGTGTGACGTTGAAACATAATAATAACATAACACCGTGTGACAATCAAAACCAATCAGGACAGGAGTCTAAAGCCCCTGCAGTCCAGTGCTTTGTAAAAGCCCTCAGTGGGACAGTCCCTACTCTAAATTGAAAATACAGCTTTCTGTCACTTGGGACAGTCACTTGATCCCAAAATGCTTCATATCCTGTCTGGTCCTTAATATCCAGAAACTCTCTTGATGTTCTAGGAAGATCTATTCTACAATGGGCTTTGATCTCTATTGTAGTCCAGTAAAGCTTTTTCAGGGCCAATTTAGATGGAAAAGTAATAGTGCCTGGTTTCTCCCAAAGCTCAGGAGCCCCAATATCATGTAATATCTCCTTGATATGCAAAAGCCAAGAAAATGTAACAGAATGGGCAGCGGAGATGACATCCTGTATGGCCGAGGTATATTTTGGAAGTTCTGGCATGGACCAGAGTCGTCTCCAGTATAGCAAGGGACGAAGTCTAGCTTTGTCGTGTATACTTCAGACACCCAAATCTGAAAAAGTGGTACCAGAGGAGTACTAGCGGGTAGAGATGCTAGTTTGCGATAACATTTATTTTCAGTACTGGTTAATGCATCTATATTTGCATGTCCCCATAGCTCAGCCCCATAAAGGGCAGTATTAGAATTCTCACTGTATGAAAGAATTTTTTTTAGGATGATTTGTAACTTACATACACACAATAAGTCCAGGTCACATTATTGTATGCTAATCATATGCTAACCCATCCTTAATCTGCACAGAACATTCGTAATAGGAAGGTCCAAAAGTGTGATAAGAAATAGGCAATACTAATTGCTAGAGAAGTACTGGATGCTACGTCCCGCTCTACCTGCGCCCTGTATGTTACTTGGGCAGCAGGAATATGGATTCTTGGGCTTGATGAATAAACCCCTAGACCTTTTCCCGCCACCACCCATGATGCTGTATCACCATGTCTCTAAAGGTTCACTGCCATGAGATCAGGTTCTCCCTAAGTTTCTCGTCATTTCCCAGAGTCAATGTGATTTGGTTTAAGCACAGTGGCACCCCCAAACCCTTCCCCAACTTCCTTGTGTCCTGTTGAAGTCTCCCAATTGCAGGTGTCGAAATCTCACGAGACTTATAACTCTTGCGAGATTTGGTGTCCATCATGGGTGCGGTACTATAAATTCCGCGCTAGCCACAAACCCCTGCTTGGCTTCAAGAACCCCTACCAGTGAAAAGGTCTTTGTTCCCGCTCTCTGTTACCTGCTGGTGAGTATGGTTCCCCTCGAGCTTGCCGCCCTGTAAAGTGACATCTCTTGGACTATGCCGCTGTGACCCTGAAAGACAAAGACAAAGAAGTTAATAAATTAAGACATGCATCGAAATCCAGGTCAGTGCACTGAACCTAAGAGTTCCAGCAGTAGCAAATAATTTCCTTTTAAAGAGACTTAGCAAATATTTTATTTTTAAGAGACTTGGAGAACATTACAATAAAACTGTGCAAAAGAAAGAATAAGAGTGATAATGTTTAGAAAAAGGACTACTCTCTCTTTCTTTTAATCGTCTCTGAGTGCCAATCAACTCAGAGCTTAAAAGATTAATGGACTTTGAACTGATAGCAGTGAAAACATTAGTGAGTGAAATCAAGGGAGGAAATATCATTGCTTATTCAGGTTAGCAAACATCAACCAGCTAATTTTAAACGTTGTGCAATGTTAAAGGTGTAATGTTTGTTTACTGAATCATATGTCTGTGTTCCCATAGCAAACCCTGCAAATATCCATCCTGAGTTAAATCTGATCCACGGCGCAACTGTTGGGAACCAGAGAATCCTTGTCTACTCTACCTTCTCTTCATCCCTTACCCCCTTCCCCTATTAGACAATTGTTAACACCCATATAATACGTGTGTTGAGGCTTATTAACAAAGGGCAGAGGAGGATTATCTTTGCTCCTGCAGATACCTGCTTTCAGGTGAGTGGAGTCTTGACACTGGAGGGGGCACTGCCTCTATCCGATATGTGATACATGTTTTCCTGAGAGCAACTTGAAGTGTAGTTGCACTTTGGTACATTCTTTACGTTTTTGGAAGCAAGACCGATTTGATGCTGATGGGCAGCAATAATAACCCGGAATGAGCCACCATGTGGTGGTACAAGAACAGCCAAATGCCTTGTCTTCTAATTAGTGAAACACATGAACAGATGAACAAGATTCTCTCTGTCCCTACCTACCATATAGCGAAACCACAGCCAAGAAATGTGTTTGTCAGAATCAGCTGGGAAAGAAATTTGGGGAAAGAAGTCCTGTTTTTCTTGACTCTAGTCTGGCACTGTGAAGAGACATGAGAGTTATGGGATAAGTGGGAGCCCCTCGGGCCGTTGGTGAAATACCACTACTCCTATTGTTTTTACAGTTATCCGATAAGGCGGGTGTGAGCCCTATGGGACTCTTATTTCTGGCTCCAAGCACACGGAGCCCAGGAATAGTGACAGGTGGGGAGTTTGACTGGGGCAGTACACCTGTCAAATAATAACACAGGTTTCCTAAGGCAAGCACATCGAGGACAGAAAACTCCAGTGGAGCAGATGAGCTAAAGCTCGCTTGAACTCAATTTTCAGTATGAACACAGACTGTGAAAGCGGGGCCTCATGATCCTTCTGACTTTTTAGGTTTCAAGCAGGAGGTGCCAGAAACGTTAACACAGGGATAACTCGTTGGTGATGGCCAAACATTCATACCCACGTCACATTTTAGTCCTTTGATGTTGGCTTTTCCTATTATTGTGAAACAGAATTCACCAAGAGTTGGATTGTTCACCCACTATTAGAGAAGGTGTGCTGAATATAGTCCATTGTGAGGCAGATTAGTTTTAAAATACTGATGATGTGTTGTTGCAATAGTAATCCTGCTCAGTAGTAGTGGAACCGCAGGTTCAGACATTTGGTATATGTGCTTGGCTGAGGAACTAATGGGGTGAAACTACCATCTGTAGGATTATGACTGAACGCCTTTAAGTCAGAAACCCCCCTAAACTGTAACAATACTGCAGTGCAGTGGATCCGCAGTTGGACTGGCATAGGCGGCCTCTCAGCCGGTGCATGGAGCTGCTCGCTCGGGGACTGGAGTGTGGATGGAAGGGGTCGCCTCCATCGCCCTTAGTGCACCACATGTTCATGGGGCACCTGGTGCTAAATCATGTGTAGACTACCTGATTCTGGGTCAGGGTTTCGTAAGTAGCAGACCAGCTACCTTGCTGCGATCTTTTGAAAGTCATCCTCTGAGCCAAGCTTTTGTCTCTGTCCATGGGAGCTCGTACCCCTTTGGGGTCCATCTGCCACCAGCCAGTGGGAGGGACGGGGCATTGGGCCCATGGGAGGCCACCTCTACTGCATGTGGACTTCCACATCCTGCCCCCTAGCCACCAGGTGTAACCAGACAGCAAGAGCAGGCACTGGAAGAGTCACTGGGAGGCAAGCTAGCAGGTGACTCTAGATAGGAGCCTCCTGAGGACCAGCCCCAGAGTACTCATCATCGGCTGCTGTAGGCCTGGGCACTCTGGTCGCCCAGTCCTATGGTCATCTGTCAGCCCACGTTATCTGGCTACTGGTTGCTCAACCAGATGACTGGAAGGCTGGCTAGCAACCAGATTCTCTTGCCAACACCCTTCTCACTGCAGATGCTGGGACAAACTGTGATTTAAAGTCCATAGATTGAGAGACGTAAAGCAAAGGAGGAAGGGAAAGGGGGACAGAGAGAAAGAGAGATAGGCCCGAAGACAGGAAGAGGGGCACAGAGAGGGATATATATAAAGAGAAGTACAGAAAGAGACAGAAACGGAAAGGGGACAAAAACCGAGTGGAAGAAACACACAGTGGCAGAGAGGGACAGAGCCAGGGAAGGAGAGAGAAAGAAGGAGATGGGGCAGAGGAACAGGCTGAGACACACAGATGGGTGGGACAGACGGACAGTGTTAGAGGGAGTGACAGAGAAAAGTATAAGGGCAAAGATAGGGACAGTAGGAGGAAAAGAGAGGGGCACACAGCTAGAGATAGAGAAACAGAGGTCACATGGTAACGTAAAGTGACTCCAAGAAACCGCGTTACAACTAGCCCAAACCTTTTAATGAAAAAGTTTCTAAGTGTCAAATCCATTGAATTTGCCAATGCTTATTCACGGTTGAGTGAAATGCTCTGATTTACTCTACCTTGTAAATTGTATATCCCCTGAATCCTCCGGTGGATCTTTTTGGTGTGGTGTCTAAAATTAAAGTCTATTTTTATAAATTAGTGTCTGATTTCTTTGGTTTGCTGTCGATTTCTTCTTCAATTGTTTTGGTGCTGTTTAAATGCTATGCACTTGTTCCTTTATGTAAGCGTTGATGCTCAGAGCCACAGCTACCCAGGGTTGAGCTAAAGGCTTGACAAACAAAATCTAAGGGTCCTAAACAAAGTGAGGTCGCACAACCACACTATATAATACACTTGATTTTCTCACAGTGTTGAACTTCCACTACGGTTGTGCAATTGGTAGCGGTCGTCTCCTGTCTGACACTGAGTATAGGCACGATTTGTCCCAGTTGATTCGTAGGCCTGAAATGAAAATGACCAAAGTTGTCCAGCAGTTGTATTAAAGTTAGGACCGCATCTGCCTCTGCTCTAAGATAAATAAGTGCATTATCTGCGTACAGCAAGATGATACGAGTCCTAGAGGCAATCGTTATCCCCCAACTCAGGCCTATCGAACTTAGCCAGCAGGCTAGTGGTTCCACAACCACTGCAAACATTTCAAGAGAAAGGGCACATCCCTGCCTGGTGCCTCTACCAATAAGGATCACATTGGATATTACTCCACCCATGCGTACCCTTGCAATTGGAGAATACTTCAACAAATTGATCTATTCCAAAAATTCAGGACCCATGCCTATCCTACATAACACCATCATGAGTTAAGGCCATTCCAACATAGCCAAAACCTTCTCAATATCCAATGAGGCCACCCAGTTTTTGGCTCCCATTTGTCTAGTCCAAGGGTCTCCAACGAGTAGCTCGGGAGCTACTGGTAGCTCGCCAGTACCTTCACAGTAGCTCTCTGAGGTGAAGTCAAGCCCAGTATCAAATTCAGAGAGTATGTGCCTATTAAAGAAGGCAGCACTGATCATTTCAAGACCCTTAGAGTGACAGTCAGCCAAACTTATTACAGTAACTCATACTAACCCTCAAACACACACTGTGTCGGCTTTTGGGCCTACTACATGACAGTCTGTATCCAATCTTAATATGATTAAGCCACAAGGAGATTGACCATGTTGTAGTCCCTTTTTTATCAAACACAAGGAGATGATGGACGGAGTACTGAACCATCTCCTTGTGTTTGCTTTGTCCCTCCTTTATCAGTCACAACATGTGTGTGAACAGTGCACCATCAAAAAAGTATGGCAGCAGTAGCCCGAGCTGTAATTAGTGCTGACCCACCAAAGTGCAGGACTGCAGGAGTCCGAGTGAAAATGTGTCAGTTAGATGCATGATCAGCTCAAGACCTGAGGAGAACAGGGTATGATCCAGAGCAGAGAAAATTAAGAGATTCAACAACATTTATGTGTGTGTCCATAATAAACACTATTGCTTCCTGAAACTATGCCTGGTGCCAAGAACCGCCAAATATGTATGCTAGCCCCCATCATAAGAGTGTTATATTTAGCATAATTGTGTCCATTCCTGGCATAATAGTGCCAATGGCATAATAATGGTCATCCTTGACTATTTTAGTATTTTTGGTCTAGTTGTGGTATACTGGCAGCCATCATAGACCTACTAAGAGCATGACTGGCCTATATGTACCTATTCCTAGCATATTAATGGTCATGACTGATATATGGTCGTTAGCCCTGATCCTTATGGTTTCCAGCCTTGGCACAACTGTGGCCCTAGTATAATGGTGGGCATTACTGGCATAATCCAGGCATCCGTGGTGCTAAGGTGAGCATCCATGGCATATGATTGTAATACCTTGGAATTCAAATTAGTCTGTCCATATGAGGCATTTGTACATGGGAGTGCATGATGAAAATGACAAGCTGATGTTTTGGGACTGTGCATTTCTCACAAACTGAAAACTGATGTTTTAAAGGCAGTTTTAGTTTTCAAAAATGGGTTTTCATCTGGAAAATTGAGTTTGTTTGCCCACAGTGGAAAGTGGTATTAGATAGAAAAGTGTGCTGAACTGGGGAGACGTACTGCTGTGCTCATGTCCTTTTTGCCACTGGGCATGTCAATATTTGAATGTTACTTCATAAGTCAAGGGGAGGCATTTAATATTGATTAACTTTTTCCCAGCATTTCTGCTGGTAACCGCACTTGGTATGCTTGGGTGGTAACTACTGAAAATCTTGCTTTGGGTTGTCATAGTGTAGTCATTATTTTACAGTTATAAAATTTGCTAGTAGCTCGGAAAGACTTTCCTTGAGCGGAAGTAGCTCTCACTACAGAAAAGGTTGGAGACCCCTCTAGTCCATTCCATTATTGGAAACAGACGCATGAGGTTGAGGAAAGTGTTCCTGACTGAGATGAATGAATGAATGAATGAGTAGACACTTGTAGAGCGCATGGCTACCAAAGGCTTCCCAGCGCTAAAGACAGAGCCTAAACCGCAAAAATCGGGAAAATCAGGAGAACAGCAGCAGAGTCTTCAAACGTTTGCGAAATAAAAGATGGTTGGCCTCGAGCCGAATATGATCTGGTAACTGATTCCAGCATTTTGCAGCGATGACAGAGAATAGACGCCCACCGCTCCGAGCTCGGTTGACTCTGGGAACAGTAGCAAGGTGTTTTTTCTCAGAGCGAAGGGATCTTTTAGGAAGATACGGGGAGATAATGGATCGGAGAATAGGCGGAGCACTATCCGACATTAATTTATGGGCGAAACACAAGGCCTTAAATTGGATTCTTTCGGCTACTGGCAGCCAATGCAAAGAGTTAATATATGGTTTGGCAGATTCCCTATTGTGGGCCTGCATAAGGAGTCGAGCCGCACAGTTTTGAACCGTTTGAAGTTTCTTTATGGTCGAGCAGGGGGAGCCAAGATAGAGCACATTGGCGTAATCAAGCCTCGAGAGAATCAGGGCTTGTACCAGCAGTTTCCTGGCGTTAAAAGGCAGAAGGGGCAAAATCCTCCTAATCATTTTCAGGATGCCATAGCAGGTACCTGCCACCCTACCCGCCTGTACCTTAAAGTTCAGGTTACGGTCCAACCATACTCCGAGACTTTTTATTTGGTCTTTAGGGGGTGGCATGGCCCCGAGACATTTAGGCCATAGTGCGCTGCTCTCCAAGTTGGTGGTCTTGCCTAAAAACTTCAGTTCGGTTTTAGCAGCATTCAGCTTTAGGAAAGAAGAGTCCATCCATGCTGAGACCTTTTCCAGACAATTGGCCAGAATAGACTTATTGTTGTCTAAAAGCTTGAGGGACACAATAAGCTGAGTATATCAGCGTACGTGACGATCTTAACCCCGAAAGGCTCAACCACCTCAGCCAAAGGGCGCATGTAAACATTAAAAAGTGTGGGGCTCAGGGTGGAGCCTTGAGGTACCCCACACTGCAGCGGCATCCATTTAGAGGCGGCATTGTCCTCAAAAACTTGAAACAACCGATCTGCTAGGAAAGACTCAAGCCATTTTAGTAAAGTTCCAGTCACCCCATTCTCTCTGAGTCTTGCTATCAACAATTGGTGATTGACCCATTCTGGTTAGAGTCAACTATAGTGTGTATTAATGGTGTTAAACCGTTTGCCAGAATTTTGCAAAGCACCTTCTGATCGAGGTTCAAGAGTGAAAGTGGGTGGTACAAGGTAATATGCAATAGATCACAGCCTGCCTTAGGGAGAACCACAATCAGCTCCTGAAGCACATAATCAGGCAGGGCACCCCTAGACATGGTCGCCTCACACATCTGCAACAGGCCTGGTGCCAGTTATGGGGCATATGCCACATAGAGTTCAATAGGAATACAGTCCGTTCCCGATGTTTTACCTCGCGCTAATTGAACCAAGGCCAACTGGATCTCCTCCAGGGCTAATGGATATTTTCTCTGTCGCCGAAGTTAAAAAACCGGGCTACCAATGGTCCTTCCAAGTCACGTGGATGGGGGCCTGCCAGGGACCCTGTGTGCCCACTCCACAGAGAAAAAGTAGACATCTTCTCTCCCAGGACCCCATTAGCCAACCAGTCGTCCAGATATAGTTCTATGTTCGGACCCGCAGGAAGATCAATGGCCCTGATGTTGTTGCGGTGCAAACAACCTTCTGCGTCATCTGCCTTTCTGCTCAGAAACTGAATTTTAATTGCGCAGGGCTTTATTCTGTAAAGGAAGGCGTTCGCAGTAGGCGCAACATGGTCAGTGCAGATTCATTAATAGCTAATCAATCCTTGAGCTTTTTCTGATCCTCACACAGCAAGCCCATATTAATGACAAGTGAGCCTATTTTGGGCCTCAGGGAGGATTTGATGTCCTGCACGGCCAAGAGCAGCTCCTCTGAACAGTACCAAGGACATCTGTGATGTTCCTAGTCCCCGGACCACCCCCACCTGGGGGGCTTTGGCTTTATCACTGTTCAAGCTCAGCTAGTGCACGGTATGCCAAAATATAGCAGCACACTCCTAGGGATCCTGAGGGCCAAAGCAGGCCCTGATGCAATAGTGGCAGCTACCGATCGGCAGTCAGTCATTTTGTGCATGTCCCCAAGCCAGCAGGCCCATGCGCAACGTTGAGGCAGTAGTCCTCCCTCAACAGGAGAAAAGGAGGAGTGAGTGGCCTTGCCCAGGTCTGCAGCCAGGCCCACACTGATGCAAGGACCATGGCCACAAAAGTGTGGTGCACCCCGGCCCCAGAGTGGCAGAAGCAGGTGAGAGAAGATCCAAGAGGGGTGCGAGGACTCCTGTAATTGTAGCGAGGTTAGGGGAGTCGGTCATCACGCTGCCCAGGCATGCAGATTACTCCTCAGAGCGAGCATTACCGCACTGCGCTTCTCTAGGTACAGCAATAGCCGCAGGAGAGGCCCCAGGCTATGCTCGATAGCCAGGGCCCCAGAGCTTATTCTAACCAGGACCAACGCCAGTCCTGACGCCACCCACGCAGCTCCATGTGGCTCACCAGTGGGTGCAGGCCTCACAGTAACATCCAGCACCGGTAGGAAAGCACACTGTCTCGGGGCCCTGATCAGGCTGCCACAGCTCCAGCCTGTCAACAGCTGCCATCCGACAGTACCAGGAGTTGAAGCCAGTTTCTCCACCGCCCACGAAGCGCCAAGACTTTTCTGCTGGAGCAGCCCACCAACAGGTGCGGGCCTCACTGCTTCACCCAGAGCAAGAAAAAAAGTACACAACTTCGGGCCCTGATCCGACCACCGCAGCTGAAGGTTGCCAACAGATGTCCTCCTGCGGCACCAGAAGCAGTGTAGGGTCCAGTTTTCAGGAGAATTGAGTAGCGCCTGGTCGGAGGTCACTTCTAGGCGACTCTCTTAGTCGTCATCTTGGCCACGCCCCCAGGTTGTTGTTGGGTTACTGTGTAAGGCAGACTTGTTGGAGATTGAGCAATTATGAATGATTGTCCCTGTATTTTATATGCAAGAGAATAGCTGCTGTTTTAAGTACAGAAAGGAGGCGTGTAGTATCCTGTGTGTATCCATTCCCTTTAAGTCTGAGCTGGTGTCTGGAATGCTGAGTAAATGATGCAATAGAATGTTGTGTGTGTGAGGAATGAAAGCTGCAGGATACAGACAGTTGGCAGGGGAATGGAGCCCTTATAAGACCTACCTGCTGTGACTGTAACCTAAAAGCCTAACTTGGAATAAAGACCCCAAAAATGGTCAACTGTCAAGCAGATAGACTGTGCAAGGGGGAGCAGCTCTGCAAGACTTCTGCCTGTGACCAGGACTGGGGACCATTCCTGCTAGTCCCCCAGCTGGGTGAGGGGATATCACCCAGGGAAGACAAGATCACCAGTCTGTCATGTGAGGAAGAGGAGAGCATTGGAGGGAGCGAGGTCCAGTAGGAAATCCAGTCAAGTGGACTCCCTTAGCAAGATATGAGGAGACAGCTGCTGCACTGATTGGGTCGTTGCCTGCGTGCAGGAAAAAGTCGGTGACTCCTTTATCCCAGGAGGGCGCCACCGTGAAGTAAGCTGTGATCATCGCTGTGCCGAACGGGTCATGCCTGTCTGCAGTGATACCTTTAAGTACTAAGGAGTGCAAGTATACCACATGCAAGCGGACCTCATAGATGGTAACTTAGGCAGGGTAATCACCAATGGCCGCTCCTCCTTAACTTTCTGGACGGACTTACCTTTATCCCCCATGGGACAGATAGCTATCTCCAAAATGTTACTGCTTCCAAGACTTTTGTACTTTTTCGCTGCCCTCCCCTTCCAACTGCCAAGAAAAATGTTCCGTGATCTGAGCTCACTTCTCACATCCTTAATCTGGGGGTAAATCCAGAGTCAGAGTTGACCTTATAAAACTATACGCCCCAATAACAGAGGGAGGATTGGGTGATCCTAAATATGAACAATACTATGCAGCCGCACAGCTGCAATAGCCAATGCGATGACTGGCGGGCCGCAACACTGCTGAGATGGGGCCCTGGGCGATTGATTTACAACAATAAACGCTACTAGAGTGGCTAAATCAGGGATCCCAAAAGAAACGAGAAACATCTTAATGACCACAGCTCGTGGATGTTGGATCTGATATGAGCTGCAGAGGCACTCACCCCCGCCATATGCTCCAGACCTACCCCTCAGAGTATTCCCTGGCCCATACACTAGTATCAGGCACCCAGAAATGGGAGACTGGTCCGCAGTTGGTCTAACAACATGGGGGGACTTAAACACCGACTCCAACCTCTGCGACTTCGCTGTGCTGACAGATGATTACGGCATATCCCCCGGCTCCTTTCTACTGTTCGCATCACTTACACATCAGTTATTCAAGATATAGGGTAACACACATGAAGAACCAACAACATCCACCCTGATACAAACATTGTTAACACACGGTACAGAAAGGAAAGCAATCACTATATTATACAACTCGATGAGGCCTGACACCACCTCCCTACTAGCGCCATTCAGAGTATACTGGGATACAACCCTGACAATCACATTAAGTGATAAAGAGTGGGTACAATGCATAGGATTCCCAAAAATAGTGTCCACTACCGCACAGTTAAAGTACACACAATTCAACTACCTTCACCACACATACCTTACTCCCCATAGACTAGCGCGCATGTATGCAACCTCAACTGACACATGCCCTAGATGCCACAGTCCAAGTGCCACATTTATACATATGGTATGGACATGTCCCCAACTAACAGCGTATTGGAGCGATGTGGCCACTACAGTATCTGAGGCCACGGGCATGACAATCACGGCACAGGGCCCCTTCTTCCTACTGGGCATAACGTAGCGCAACGCACGCCGCAGGAACTTCAACAATTTTTAGACCTAGGGCTAAGCCTGGCCAAACGTAGATTGGCCATGGCCTAGAAGTCGAGTTCACCACCTCAAATACAATTATGGCTATCTGACCTCGGCAGGTCACTAGTGGTCGAACGCAAGTAGTCCCAAGACAATGCCTCAAACCCTTATATCGTCACCAACCCCATAGATTGGCACAAATATTTAACATCCACTCAATTAAAATTGAACTCCACACCCCCCGATCAGGGTCTCACCCAAGACTAACCTGCCACCTCAAACTGGAGCTTAAACTACTCGCCCCTTCACGAACATACCCACAGTTATGCATTACTCGTCTCACAACGAATATGTAGTACATCACCACTAGGCAACCGCCTGTGACCATCCTGACGGGCCTTCCACCCCCACCCCTCCCTACACACGCAATACCAGGGCTGCATGCAGTGAATTCACCTGAAACAGCAACTGCCGCTCCAGTGCTCACAGAAGGGGTGCACTCAGGAACTCCAGTCACTCCAATAATGCAGGTGCGGGTAAAATTGATTTCGGGCAAGTTGGCCCTGGGGGCCTTGGACTGCTCAGACTACGCTATTAATGAGAGTCAAGTGCTGATGGGATACTTGGCCCAGTTGCTCAGTATCCATAGTAGGTCGGGCCTCAGGACATCAGGGGTAAACAACGGCACAGGGTACAGAAAGGAAAAAGGGGTAAAAGGCCTCAACCCCCACAGTGGGTACAATAACCCCTGCTTGCCCTGCGGCCCTCTGAATGGGGTCCTGACACTCTGCTACTTTTAGTTTTTAATGGTTACATTCATCAAGTGATGCCCTGTTTTACAGCACAGAGTATTAGAGCTGTCTGAGAGGGCTGTTGCACTGCAGAGGATCCATGGAGTAGCAAATACTTCAAGAACACGATGGAAAGCAAAGGCGAGATTAGGATCCATGGAGGTCTGAGGGAGCAAGTGCATTCCTATCAGAGCGAGCACCAAGTATGATGTCAACAACATAGGAGTGAAAGGAGGGTTGGCATCAGCTGATGCTAGTATTGTGACTCAGAGGGGACTCAAGTTGTTCACCAAGCCAATATGTTTGGCTATCAGTGAGGCAAGTATGCAATGAGTGCACCCTTGAACAAATTAGTTGTAAGGCTCTGTTAGGTTCTCTCTTTCTTCCACCCGCACCAACAACAATCTTAGCAGGCAAAACAAATCCTCTTAGGTTTCCCCACAGTTTTTTCATGGCCTCCAAGTGACCGCAAAGGATGTATGACTCATTCAGACAATCCTAGCTTCTTAGTCAAAAGTACTTTGCATGCCAGGACTTGCAAGCCTATGACAGGGACATATACACTGCTAATATCAGAAAGCAACGTTCTGTAAAGGGAGGAGACAACGTGCTGTAAAGGGAGGACTGTCTTAAGTTGTGATCCTCGACATGGTGCCACATGGCAGCCATGTATTTCAGGCCTGCAGGTGAGCGGGCCACTGGAAGCTCGAGCCTAAAGCTTTGGCTCTGGCTATGGCTCAGCTCGAGGATCTGTTGGAACCTCGAGCCCATAACGAGCCGAGCTTTCAAATTGCTTCTGCCTGCCACTCTCCCTCTACCTAGGATGTGGCTTTCCAGCCAGAGCTGCTGACTCTGGAACTGTAGAACCAGGTTCAAGTCTCAGTGTTGGCTCAACATCCTGTGGTTCTGGGCAAATTACTTGATCTCCCCATGCCAAAAAATTAATCCAACCTTGTATAATGTAGCTGGTGCTCATGTAAAAGGCTCAAAGCTTCCCGAGTTCACACTATTAAAAAAAAACTGCAGGAAATGCACAAAAAGGTAAAAATAAAGCATTAACATTAAAAGAGAAGACAAATAGATACCGATTTAGTGGGTGATTTTTATAAAGTGAAACCAGAAAACTTGGATTAATCTCAGTTTACCCACTTAAATTGTGTGATCTTATGCAAATATTTCATTTCACCAAAACTCCTTTGTCTTCACTATCATGTCAGAAAGCACTTTCAACTATGTGAATTCACAATTCCAGTCGTACAAAACATATTTTGCTTGGTTAATAGAATATAATGGTGGTCTATAATAATCTAGGCCCTGTACAGGCTTTACATGACATCTATCTTGCCTCTTAGCTCACTAAGGGTTAATGCTTAAAAACTATCACTTTTAATAAGTACTTCTCAGTGCAGTGCTATAACGTGACGTAGCAATGTCAAAGCTTCCACGTATTAAATAAATACACTTTTTGGAACTTTGAAGAGGCTTTACTATATTTTACTTGATGCCTTTTGTATGACTACATAAACATTTCCAGGGCTCGGCTCGTGCACGGGCTCTAAGAGTTGAGCCAAACCCCTAGCACGGCTCTGGCTTTCCATGTTAATTTATTGGCTTTCCCACCTCTATTCAGAGCCCACATAAAACAAGCTTCTGGAGTGAAAGCACAGTGCTTCAAGCAAGTCATTATTTAAGATTGAGCAACCACTTCAAACATTTTACCCCAGCACAGCAGGGGCTATTTCCCTTCCCTCCGGAAGAACAGGAAGTACCAGGCAGCCGCGTGCCAGTGACGTAGTGAAAGAGGCCCCTGTTTACCAGCGGTTTGTGAAACTTGGGAGGGCTGCACGGCCAGGAAGCAGCTGATGGTCTGAGATCACGGCTGGGTGCAGCTTGAGTCATGCTCCTTACACAGCTCTGCCATGCTTGGGGCCCACTCTGAAGCGCTATTATTTTTGCCAACTGGCTGCATTTCATGTGTGACCCAGGGAGTCAGTCTGTTTTTTTTTTTAGCCAATTTCACTTTACTGCTAGTGCAGTTTCCCGCGCCTCGGTCTGCTGCCACATTGCTGGTTTCTCTTGGCATGTCTGCAGTGCACTTACAGGGTCCCTGAGTGCAATGAAGCAGCCGGAATTCAGGCAAAAATTTGGCAATATATTCAACACGTAAAAAATAAACAACCACACATTTTAACACTCTGCACGAGCATCGCACTTCATTATTGACAGCTTTCTCCCTTTAAACTCCATGCAACCTTATGACGGACGCTGCAGGTGGTGGTCTGACTCTCTCACCTTCTCTTAGGCTGGCCTGAGCCCCCCAAGGCCAGACAGAGAACACAAAGCAGGGTTGGCAAATTTTGTTAGACCAGCCCTGTATGGTGCATAGCAGCAAGCGGGCCTGATCTCTGCAAGTGGGGTTTGGGGGGGCTATTCCCCCTCAACAAAATATGGAAAAAAAATTGCAAATATAGAGCATTTTACAACACATTTTAATTATACATTAAAATGTATTAACTTTTAAAGCATAATGTGTGTTTAGAGCCTGGGAAGGTGAGTATGTGTATGGGTTGTGAGTACTTGTGCGTCTATACTATGAGATGTGTACTTTCACGTTTATTTACTTTGACGTGCAAGCATCTATATTTATACCCACGTCAGGTGAGTACGTGTGTGCATATTCTGCCAAGAGGGTCTCGCTGCGCCCCCCCTGCCCCCCCGCCTCCCCCTGTGATGTGTCACTCCACCTGGGGTTCTCACCACCTTCACTCCGAGTGATAGACCCTGCACCCCGCTGCCCCCCTCCCACAGGGGCTTTAAGTGGGCCGGGTCCGTCCGTGTCTGAGCACCGGCAGTTTTTTTTTGGGGCCCTCGAAACGGGTCTCTATCGGGCTCTATTTTCGCGGCTGTTTCACTATACTAATTCAACACTACTCGCCGAAAAAGCGCTTTGACGCCTCGTCAGGGGTAGTAAGCGCTATACAAATGCAATTACAATACAATGCAATACATCATACAAAACATTGTTGTGACTACCTGATGCACAATTGCCGGAAGGTTTGTCATGGAAATGCTTCCTCTCTGTGGCTGTGACGTCAGACTATACGGTGAGTGGGAGCGGCCGTTAAAGCCCTGCTGGGATCAGTAAGTGCCACCCCCCTCCCCCCTCCTCTCTTCTACATCCAAATACAGCCAGGACCCGGAAGGCTCAAAATGGTAAGCGTCGCCCAGCTCTGTGCTCAAAAAATATAGTTTCAAGTCAAGAACCCAGACGCAACCCGGCCCGAGGCACATATTTAGCTCCGACAACTCGTTTTGGTTTTCCATTTCTCTTACAGGCAATAATCCGAATTTTTAATATTTTAATTACTCTCGTTTGCAGTGGAAGTTAGTAGTGTTCTCTCTCCCGATTGAGAAATACTCATAGTACGTGCTGGTGGGAAAGCAGTTCCTCAAGGCCGCTGACTTTGCAACCCCAAAAGGTACCTATTGTTGCTTACGCTGTCACATCACATCCTCGGTTTGCTTTCAAAACAATTTAAGAATAGTTTACACAGTTCTAGCATTCTTCACATGTATTTTTATTTTTTATTTATTTGTTGCTTGAATTGGATGAATTGGACGCCGTGTTTTGAATTGGAGGGGTCGGGGAAATTGGTTTCAGCATTTCTCACCTGTGGAGCCGTATCTTGATAGGTAAGTGCTGCCCTCTTTGTTCCCCCTCTTCCCTCTCTTTCTGTCTCGCTCCTCCTCATTTAGTGAAAACCGAGACTTTTAGAAACAGGTATTACCTTCTCTTTCCTCCTTTCGTTTATTTGCTCCCCTGTGAAATGGATCCAAAAACGAAAAACACTTTTGCTGGAAACGTCCTCTTTTTCTGACTTTTTTCAAATTCTAAGTGCAGCCTGGGGGGGGAGAGAACTAAAACATTCAAAATATGAAAAGTAACTAGCTAAAGCAAGACAGAGTGGTTACAAGGTGGCCAGATTGATTTATTCACACCTAAACACATTAGCGCCACTTTACAGTGTTTGCCAGTGAAGCGCTACTTTTGTTTTCTCGTCTCTCTTTGAGTCATGGCCTTAACTTTTCAGGCAAAAGCACTCACTAATTTCTGAATAATGAGTGTAAAAAGAAAAAGGTAACCATGTTGTTCCTGCTTACATTTCACATGCTTTACTTAATCTTGCATTTCTTATGAGTGTTTGTTTTTCTAGGATGTTGTTAATTATTTTTTTAGGCAGCATATTGCTCTTGTCTAGTGCGTAATTTGAATTGAGTCACATCCAGGTGTTTATAGCGGGTCAGTGCAGTGCAAGTTTCTCTCAGTGGAGCAGTATGGTGTTCAGTGGGGGAGAGGATGTGGCACTATGGTCAGAGCTGCTGAATTCGGAACTGGGGAACCAGGTTCAGCCTTCATGACCAGTCCACCAGACCACTCCCGCTGAGGGAGCACATTCCCATGCTAGACCTTAGAAAGCCCCGCAAGATCTTAAAAGCCCTGGTGTCTTAGCACCAGCAGGTGGACCCTAGCAGTGGCATGTGTGGGTTAACCTTGAAGGCCTGTCCGCCACAATTTATTCTGAAGTTCACCTCCAGTCTTGCAGGCAGGCCTATGAAGCAGCACACCATAGAGTGACAGTGACTCTGTCACTGAGGTCAAAGGACCCTTGAGCAGGGTGGCTCTAGGGCAGTGCGACCGCACCAGGCGCTGACCACCCGCGATCCGTGCAGCTAACAGCAGTGGGTAAGGGGGGATTTCAAGGGACGATGCCGAGGAAAATTAAATAAATAATTAATTTTCTCTCAGCATCGTCCCTCGAAATCCCCCCTTACCCGGCCCCACCATTGTTACCTGCACGGACCGGGGCTGGCGCTAACTTCAGGTGGGGGCGTCGTGTTTGCAAGTATAATATGGTTTTAAAAGCACTTGCTGCCTCGTTCCTGACCTCCAACAATTTTCGGCAACAATAAAAATGTCATAACTCCAGTGATTAATGTTTTTAGTAGAGAGAGATGGTGTTTTGTCTAGTGGACGTTTTGACTCATGGAAAGGAAGCGCAGAGGGTTAATGTGCCCACTGCTAAGAACATGTACCATGCAGATCACAAAGTGCACATAATGTAAATAGGTCAGTGGGTTATTGCTTTTTGCCTATTTTATTATCCTTTGCTGGATGCGACTTCATGATTTTCTTAAGCACACAATGCTAGTTATCTTGATTTAGACCACGCCCCTACTCGGGTAGGCCACACCCCTTGAAGAGATTTGCCACGCCCCTTTTAGAGCACCCCCAGTTTTTTTTTCCCACTTAAAGCCCTGCTGAAGGGGTATCTGTGGTGGCATCAGAGTTTTTAAGGGGGCCTATATCAAAATCTCAGGACGAGAGTCTATTGTTGATGTCATCAGAGTTAGGGAAGTCTCTGACATCTGGGGTTGAAAACCCGCCCTCCAGCCCCAGAGTCTCACAAGGAGGTTCTGTGGTGAGAAAAGAGGTGGGGAAGTCTCTAACATCTGGGAAGGAAGGCCAGCCCGCCAGCCCCTCACAGGCTCAGAAGGCGAGTCTATGGATGGTGACGTCAGGGGAGGGGTCCACCCATCAGCCCCCATGGTTCACTGGTGGGTTTTTAAGAAGGGAGACGCCCCAGCACTGATACCAGCTCCGGAGGGGAATGAGGCATACAAACTTACAATTAGTAGGGATGTCTGACCGAACTGCTTTAATTGTGCAGGGTTCGCCGGGAGAGGGGCAGCTGAAGAGTTCGCAAAAACAAAGTTCTGAAAACTGCTTCATCCAGTTTAAGATGTGCACTTTGTTTATATATGTATATTTCATCATCTAAGATGTCATCAATGATGTCATCAGTGATGTCACTGACCATGTCATGTGTGATGTAATATGTGAGGTCAGAAGCAGTGCATTGCAGGGGACTCGTTATAGTTAGCACAGCTAACCATAACTGCTGATTTTCTCTGGTTTTGTACGAGTGAAATGTCAACCTAACTATAACGTCGCTGTAACCTTTGTTTTTTCAGTGAATATAAATATATATGTGTATATACACATATTCATCAGTTTTCCATCTGTCCTTTAACCACTCCATCCATGTATGCATCTATCCAAGTATGCATCCATCCATCCATTCATCCATCTATTCCTTTCTATATCACACTATCGGGTCTCTGGGGAGGCTGAAGTCAGGTGTTTGTATTCGGTGATTCTATGGAAGTCAGGAGAAGTTAATAATTTCCTGGAGGGCGACGAAATTTATGGGGCGGGTGACCCCATTAAAGTCTATGGGAGACATCTGGCTTGTGGGGGAACTGGGTAAGGTGAACATTAGTAACACAAACAAATCCTTGGGTCTAGACTTACAAAACTAAGCACATAGAGTGACGGACTAGAGTCTCACACAGTTCCCTTGTGGGAGAAATCCCTTTCAGGACGAATACCCTCACCCACCAAAGGTGGCATGCTTCATCATCTGGGTATCTCCTCTTAGTGGGAAAACCTAGTCCCACTAAGGGCTACAACCTCTTCACTGAGAAGAGGGCGCTCAGGGATGTTTTAAATGAGCCTACCCTATGGAGGATACACTAAATCCCACAGATGAGAGATGTTCCAAGAGAAATGGTGAGGGCGCAGCGCAAAATAAATATAACTAGTGAGGTGGTGAAGCTAAAACTGCCTAGTCAGGAACAAACAAAATTTTTAATAGCTTGTTCCTACTGACAGGGTTAAAAAGACAGTGCAAGAAGCAGTATGGATTTGAACTGCTCTGTGTTTGACAAAGAGGTCTACATGTTTCAGCCTTAGTTAATCCAAGAGGTATCAGGGCTTTCGTCAGGACCTAAAGACGATTGCTGCTGCCAGTGACAAAAGAGTGTATACACTGTAATGATATCAAACCAGTTATCCCTTCAATTTCAATTTTCGGATTTTACTGGTTGTACCCAAAGTTCTTGGACAAGTGGCCACACCTCAACCTGGCGACAGCTCAGGGAAGGGGGCCCCGCTCTCTACGTCGGTACCCCGTCTCGGTACTGAACTGTGACCAAAGTTAATAATTTCCTGGAGGGCGACGAAATTTATGGAGCGGGTGACCCCATTAAAGTCTATGGGAGACATCTGGCTTGTGGGGGAACTGGGGAAGGTGAACATTAATCAGAAGTGGGTGACGTCTTTCTAACTAGTGCGAGTTGAGAAGTGCCATGATCCATCCATCTATAGATAAGAACCTCAGGTGGGAAGCGCTGCGCTCTGAGGTACGCTCCCATCTGTCAATGAATTAGAAGCACCCAGAAGAGGAGGTAATTCTCCTCTAGGTGCTTGATGTAAATATACCCAATGCAATTGTTTTCATAGGACCTACATAACCCGGGAACGATTAAGATCTACAATGCCAAAGCAGTCAAATGCCCTAGATGTGGAAGCAGAGTTTCTCAAATGTTGTGGGACTGTCCCATAGTGGCTCAATTGCGAAGGGTACAGCTTTCAGATGCCTACATGATTTGGGCACTAATCATTTCTTCTCCTATTTAAGCAGCTCAACCTGGGGCCCTAATCCCAGTGCAAACGTTACAGAGTAAGGATGTTCTCTTGGTGTGTTTTCAGTCAGCGATCATGTTACACTGCCCTCGCAGACCTCAACCTCCCAGAGGAAAGGCTCACAGAGATCACATCCTCACAGCTGAGAGCCTCGACACCTCTTCTCAACCAAGACAGTTACAAAGAAGCATTGGAAATGCAATAGGTCTGGCATTTGTTGGAGCTGGAGTTATTGGCATTATAAATGCCAATGTTTTTTACCTAGCCATGTTGCAGAGTGCAGTACCATATGTGGCCAAAAGAGGTCCCTTTTGGCCACATATGGTACCGCACCCTGCAACATGGCTAGGCAAAGGTCAAAGGATATGGCGTAGTGGTGAGAGCTGCGACTGGTGAGCTGGGATCCCGGTTTAAGTCTGCTGGTAGGCTGAACATCCTGTGATACCGGCTGATTGTTTAATTTCCCAGAGCCCATGGCTAGGTGCCCCATATAAAAAACTTTTTTTTGTAAAGTAACAGAAAACACGAGCATAACAGCTGTGGCCTTGGATGGGTGTTGGGGTCTGCCACCAGTGTTGTGGGAGGGGTGAGGGGGAGGCACAGGGAGATTAAAGGATATGAAGCAACCAAAGCAGTGTTGTGGGAGGGGTGAGAGGGAGGCACGGAGAGATAAAGGGACGGCAACCAAATGATGCAACAGAAGTTTCGCTGCACAGGAAACAGTTAAGAAGCAAAGAGGTAAGCCGACTAAAAAAAGAGTTCTTATTAAGCATAAATAACCTGAACAGTAAGTACACATGTAAAAGGGCCAGTCCTCATGGGAGGATACAAAATTCCAAAAGGAAATACTACTAAGTGTATTCACCAATGAGAAGCCAGCATTTCTAAAGGACTGCAACAGGAACCAATGAAAATGATGGGTGTTTTTTCAAGCCCATGTCCTAGATACAGCATGTCTCGAAGAGATAGCGCTGCCTAGGCGAGACCTAAAAACAGTCAATCTGATGGGATATTCCTACGCCCCCCACAGGCTTTGTGTTTTTACAAGGTTATCCAGCTTGCACGCTCCCATGGTGCACATGTAGTCATTAAAGGACCCCCCATAGGTGTGAAGCGCAGCGCTCTCCATGGAGATAGGGTGGAGGGCAGGGGCTCTGCATAGTCTGAGAGGCTGCAGGTTCCCACACGCGATAGGAGGCACTTGATGCTACACATGACCGGCTGATACAAGCACTGTGTGTGACGCTGGTGAAAACTGACCTAAGTCTCACGGTTGCAGGGTGCTGCTAGCGCAGGTTGTCTTAAGTGTCCTGTTGAAAGGTGCTACAAGCACTGGTAGTGCATCTGATGCTAGAAGTTGTGAAAGTGCCCCGATGCAAGCTGCTGTTGGACTTCCTGGTGCAGCACCTGGCTCTATTAACGAAAAGAAGGAATATGCAGTGAGTAACGGAGGCAGGAATTCCCTGTGGTGCAGTGGAGCTCCTTGGTTACTTCAGATTAACAACCCCTTGTCGTGCAAGACGTGGAGGAAGTGCAGGCTGCTAAAAGTGCCTCTGATGCAGGAAAATGTTTCTGCAAACTCGGCGGATAGTGCAATTGCCTTCCTCCTCACTGTGGTTAATTGTGTCATTGTAAGCACCTTGGTGTGTTAAGTGGTGTCACTTGTCAGTGCAGCTTGCCTTGAGTGTTACAACCACACCACGTGTATGGTACTGTTTTGCCTTACCCCCAACACCTCTCTATGATGGCACCAAACTGCCCCCACATTGTTTCAGAAAGTGCTTACTGGAGCAAGTGTCCTTGATGCGGACTGATGAAAGCGATGTCGGTGCAGCATCCTGCTCATGTACCAGAAGCGGAGTCCCCTAAATGCTGGCACTGTAAGCCCCCAACATCCCCCAGTTCCAGCGCGTGAGTCGCCTATGGAAGCGAGAAGCTCAGACTGTAACACGTGACCCAGCAGTACGACTGCCCCAGTGCCATGAGGCGAAGGAGCTGCAGAGTGAGTAAAGTATCACTAGTGCAAGGTGCGGTAAGTGCTCTGATGCTTTAACTGCTCCAGGAGTGTGATGTGAATGTTGCTTTCCGTACCCCTGTTGTAAGTACTCCAACATGGTATTTGCCCTGGCGACCATGTGGCAAAGGGCCTACAGCCTGCACGGTGATGGAAAATGCATCTGGTGAAGGGGTTGGTAAGAACCCAGCAACATTTTCTGCAACTGCTCCTATATTATATTTGCCCTAGGGGGCATCAGATGAAAGGGCTGTATCTGTATGTTCGTGTAAATGCCCCTAGTGTAGAGTGAGTAAATGTTCGGTACATGCTGATTCAAGTGCAGCTGTGTTCTATTTATTAAACACCACACCACCGCTGTTGTTTTAAAAATGTTATAAAATTTAACACCAACCCTAGATTAGGGGTCATGTTAAAATTGATAACGTTTTCAAAACAGAAGCAGTAAAGAACACTTTTGAAGCGCTGGTGCTGGGAGGCTGGAAACTAAAGCAAAAATGCTAAGGGGCTTGCTGGCCAGCTGATTTTGTTACTGTGTGCCAATATTGCAGCACTGCTTCAAAATCGCCCCACCAGTAACAAAATCTGCCCCCAGTAACAAAAATCAGGCCCTAGCCTTCCAGCTTCCCGGGGAAATGCCTGGTGCCCGATACTGCTAGTCCGGGCCTGGAGTTCACTAGTCCATGAACCTCTTCACTTTGTACTGACATATTTTATAATATAGCCTTATAGCCCGCCGTAGCGGGCTATACCGGCTATTAAAGGCCTGCTCCCGCGTTAAAGGCCCGAGCCGAAGGCGAGGGACTTTAACAAGGGACCGGGACTTTAATAGTCGGTATAGCCCTGCTACGAAGGGCTATAAGGCTATTAGAACATTCTGCCACTAGAGGGCAGAATGTTCTAACAAATAAAACAAAGGCCTCTCGAAGCTCGAGGGGATTTAAATCCCCTCGAGCTCTGAGAGGCCTTTGTAAAACATTGGAATGTTGCTCTGCGGGCCTTTACCGGCCCGTAGAAGCATGGAGCACTCCATTGTCTACAATGGAGCTCCCAACATTCCAATGTTCTAATAACAATTAGAACATTGGAATGTGGAGCACTCCATTGAATACAATGGAGTGCTCCGAGCTTCTGCGGGCTGATAAAGGCCCGCAGGGCAACATTCCAATGTTGCTTTTGTTCACAGCTATTGCTGTGAACAAAGGCCTCTCGGAGCTCGAGGGGATTTAAACCCCCTCGGGCTCCGAGAGGCCTTTGTTTTATTTGTTAGAACATTCTGCCCTCTAGTGGCAGAATGTTCTAATAGCCTTATAGCCCTTCGTACATGGGCTATACCGGCTATTAAAGTCCCGCTCCCTTGTTAAAGGCCCTCGCCTTCGGCTCGGGCCTTTAACGCTGGAGTGGGCCTTTAATAGCCGGTATAGCCCACTACGGCAGGCTATAAGGCTATATTAGAACATTATAATGTTCTGAGCTCCATTGAAGACAATGAAGTGGCACAGAGCTAATAAAGGCTGGTAAAAGTCTTCTGCTCCAACATTCCACTGTTTGTCTCTCTGTTTCTCCCTTTTTAATTTAGAACATTCTACCTTCTGTAAGTGGAATCTTCTAATAGCCTTGTGGCCCTTCTGCCCTGGGCTATGCTGGTTATTAAGGTAATCTCTGTCAGCCAGGGCCAATGACTTGGATTCAGGGCCTTTAACAACCGGCACAGCCCAACACAGCAGGCAATAAGGCTATTTTATAATGCCTCCATGTCATATGATACAGGCCCAGGAGAAATCTTGGTATAGACTTAATTCAAAACCAATCTGTGCACACCTCATCATCACATGCACAATAACCACCTCTCCCTTTGTGGTAGGAGGTATACATGTCAAATGCAATACAGCACTTGGCCAACAGTTTCGCACTTCATCTTGAGGAATATTGTTGCATTGACATAATACAGTCTCCAACTTCTATTGATATGGCTCTATTGAACATACTTCTTGGCAATTAATTCTATGTATGCCATCATCTGGCTGAACCCATGAGCCATTTAATATCCAGAACAATATTTGTTTACATCAGTTCACAAGGTAAATAAAAGTTATGGAGGGAAAATGCTATTGGTATTGTCCCTTGCACTTCAGAATCTTTCCATTGTCCTACGCTTAGACATGGTTAGGCTGTTCTATAGTTATGGCACTCAGGGAGAAATCTACCGTTAGCTGCTATCTCAGGCGGAATACCTGGAATAGAGACCATGCTCTGGACTACCTTTATGGTCATGGAAGAGGAAACCAACCTGTAACAGAAATTCACTCCAGCAGCTTGTACTGTTGGTAGGGAACCGTCTGTTCATAGCGTGGACTCTTTCTGATCATTGTGTCAAGTCGTTTTATTTATTTAGATTTTTCTATAGCGTACACGTGACCAAGGAGGATGTAAAAGTGTCTAGAACAAATGGGTGCAGAATTTTTCCCAGTTTTCAATGGTCCTAGACAAGGAGAAAGTGAATGTAAATAACACTTTGACTATAAAGTTCAAGATCAATATTACATTTACAATTTTGTGATTGCATATATTCTTGCAAATGGTTATTCATTGGATTTCCGTGGAGCTTAACGTTGAATGTATACTGGGGGAATCTCTATTTGATGCCCTTATATAAATGTTCAGCTGTGTCTAGCATTTCCAAGTATGTTAAGAGGTTTGAGTCTGTTTTTCATTTTTTATCATGTCTGATACTTAAAGGGATGTTGTTCCAGATCGTTGGTGCAAACCCAGAAAAGAAGTGGGTTTGTTTGCAGTCTTTTGTTGAAATGCAGTTTTTTTATTGGGAGATTTATTTGGAGATTGTCGGTGCTGCAAATGTGTCTTTGCCTGCCTGTGATTGTTAATTGTTTTTCACACACTGGGGAGAGCTTAGTTCAGCAGACATGAAGATACAGCAGACTTAAATTGGGAGCCATCTGAGTTCAACAAATGCTGGGGTGATATAGTCAACTTTCCTTGAGTCAGTAATTCATCTCCAAGCTGCACGAAGGATAACTCAGTTGTGCTGTCCAGATAGCAGAAAGGCTAGTCAGAATAGAGACCCCATTTTCCGGTCTTGATATTATGAGTGCTGATACTACTGGTTTGATACCTTATTAGGATATGACTTGTTTGATTGGATTAATGAGACTTAGCTGCTGCTGAGCAACTGTACCAGCGGCATTATCAGGGTATATATACAAAGGTTAAAGTAACATTATAGTTAGGTGAAATGTTCAGTTATAGTTATATCTTTAATTATAACTTGTACCCTAAGGTCCACTTTACTTTTACAATTTACACCCACGCTATTTCACCGCAAAATAGTAACTGAACGTTTCAATAAGGGCGTCCGAGCAGTGCCGTTCTACATATTGCACAAGCAGCTTCCAGAACATGTGTGGCCCGGGAGGCGCTTGATTCAGTGGCAAAAGGCCCAGTAAATCACGATTTCCAAAGCAAGCTAAATGGTTAATTTTTTAGGTCTCGCCTAGCGACGCAGCGCGAAGCGCTGTCGCTAGCAAGATCTATTGTTGTCGACTTGAGTTTGGAAGGGGGACAGGAGATGTGCACTTTCGCTCGGACAGGCGATGTGCACGCTCACGGCGTGTCTATTAGCTTGCTCCCGAGATGTGCAATTTCGCCCGGACAGGCGATGTGCACGCTCACGGCGTGTCTATTACCTTGCTCCCGGACAGCACATGGGCACGCGCACGGCGTGTCTTTCAGCTTGCGCCCGGAGCTTGCCCCTGACAGCAGATAAGCACACGCAGGCGTCTCAACTTTCGAGCGCTCCCACCCACCGCGCGCGCGCCTCGTTAATGTGTCTGTGAAAGGACAATATTTCCAATAACCATCCAATATCGGCGGTTCACCCGTAACCGTTAATAGGGTTCAACAGACATTGAGGTCCTGATAATGCCTACAGGAGGGAAAAGAATAGAAAGTTGCCGATTTTAGCAGCTGCTGGAGGCCCAAAATAGCATGTGTGTGGGGTGGAAACGTCCCCATAAACTAACCTGTGACTGGTCGTATCGGAGCCCAAAGGAACCTTCCAAGAATTGTTGCGTGGTAAGCACAGCGTGCTATCTCACCCGGCGTTTAAGTGGAGTTCATTAGGGTGATAACAAGCAAAGTAGGACTAACGTTAGGGAGGACCCGGTTTCCGTGGTCAGACAGGCGCCATCTTTGAGTGCCGCCCTCTCATACAAACCTGTGATGGCAATAGGTCTCGCATTTACGCGAGTTTAAGCTTTGGCATTGTAAATGACAATGTGTTTTATTTATGTTTCAAAAACCAAAATATAAATGAAAAGCATTTTCATTTACAATGCCAATAGCTCAAACTCGTGTAAATGCGAGACCTATTGCATTGCAAATGCTTGTTTTAAATGGCAGTAAACCTGCTCGGTACCGAGACAGAGACTGAGCGGGTCGAAAAAAACACTTCAATGATTCAAGTCCTCAAATCAGGCCAGGCAACAGAGCCAAGTGTGCGGCGAGGCCTTGACTCGCGGCGCTCCTCAGAGGTGACAAAATATAGATGGCGGGAAGACCCTGTGATAATGGGTACGAAATATGCACGACCGCAGCCTACACAAACAGTCTGGGAGAATTTCCGAACAAGAGTCAGTTTTATTATTTCAGTGCCAAGGTCGAGCGTAGAGAAGCAGTGCTTGTTTGTTTGAAGGAAACCGACAATGCGCTAAGCTGGGATCTTAGCCATTTAAGGGAGCTCGGAGCCATGACGTTTTGTGATGCTCAAGTTGGAACATTCTCAACTCCCTGCATCAAGTTTTAGATTTGGGCTCGGTATGTTTATAGCTGCGGTTGATTTCTCTCTCAGGATGACTTCATCTCATACATATGCCACAAATAACAGTTTCAAGTATTAATTACATCGCGATGTCACTGGGAACAAAAGCACCCACCATCAGTATCTTCTTCATTCCACGTTAAGCAGGAGTGGTTTAGAGACAGGCAGGGCACCAACAAAATTAAACAAAAGCTCTCCTTTTTGGTAAAACGGATGTTTCAGACCACCACCTGCAAACCTGTTTTACACACCCTCTCATATATAATAGATAAAGCTGCACAGAGTGTAACACACTGTGAGTTCACTCGGATTAGACCCCATTGAGCATCAACTGTAATAAAGGCATTTTAAATGTACTCAACACCTTTCCCACTGCCATTTGGAATAGGTTATTTAATAGAACAGCTTTGTTAGGAGTAGGACGACCACTGGGTGGCAACGTTTCTGCGTTTGCTGCATTAGATCAATAAATGCCATGCCAAGGTTCTCTATCCGATGACCGGAATGTAAATCTTACCCCAAACATAGCAAACTTAATTTAAAATGCTTTGGGGCATATTCTCAAGGAGCCATCGCCGATTTATCGGCACTTTAGCGCCGCAAAAGTGGCGATAGACTCATCGCCCTATTCACAAGCTGGTGCACACTACCGACATCGCCAGTTTTCCTGCGATAGCTGCCGCAAAACACATCGCCACGGATGAGAGCGACAACTAACGCTAATGATATGCAGAGTAGGCGTTCCCGTGCAAAAACACACGAAAACACCACTTCGCGATATTCTCAACAACCAGTCAGAACAGCGATGCGATCCGAAAACAGGCGATAAGGCGCGTTAGCAGCAGGGATTCAACACCTGCCTTTTACTGGTGTTATAACAAAAAAGGGGTTAGGCTCTAATCAGTAAGGCTGAGCCAATCTAAGCAATAAACAACAAGATTGCCAATACTGATTGTTCTTTATATCAACAACTGTCCATAGTTGCGCAGACATAAATCAAAGGCACCCGAATGGAATCTTATCAAAAATGCTTTTTTATTTGCATAAGAGCAAACACATTTATTTTTTCATTTAAATGTGAGTCTCATTTCAAGTCTCATTTGAAAAACACACGCAAAGAACATTACAAATAACAATTAGATAAACATTCATATTAACAATACATCAAAATCAAATTACTTTGACAACATTTAGACAAAGACTGAAACAACATACAATGAATAACATAAAACAACCCAGCGTTCATAAAACGGACAGTGATTTGCAAAGGATCAATATTAAATGATCAAACAGTGTGGATGTTTTAAAAGAAAGATGTTTCTGGAAAGAGCAAATCAACTAAATTTCACCAATTTTATATAAGCAGAAACCAGAACAAGACTGTATAGCCACACTTGTTTGGATATAAACTGGTCGACGCGTTTCGAACCTCACATTTACTCAAAAATGGAGGTTCTCCTCAGGACCACACACTAAAATGAAAAGAAAAAGTGAAATGAAAAAAGGAGCAAGATTCAATCACCACCAACTCAATGTTTGCCAGATTCAGTTACTCCAGACGCATCAGAAAAGCTTACCTAATGTTAGAGATCAGCCGATCTCAAATGCCATTTAGATGTAGCATTCTATTCATAGAGGAGACAAAATCAAAAGAAAGGAAAAAATGTCAGAATGGATCGAGTCGGTCCACTACCTGCTGTCAGAACTTGGTGTCTACATTGATGTGGACTTACTTTATGTCCAGCAGTCAACGTCTCATGTGATTTGTTGTGAAGGGACTTTGCGAATATGGAGAAGTCTGTCAAGGAAACAGTCCGGTTGTTACTACAATCTGAACAGTGGGCGGTTTGTAGAACTTTACAAATATTTTGCGTACATTAGACACATACCTTTACACGTGGGTGTGTGCGCGGTATAGAGATGCTCGCGGCAATTTCCATAAATTGCGGAATCTGTGGAGGAAAAATGGCGGCATTTAAAATTCAAATCAGTGCGATGACGGAGTGAGACAACACGTCAAAGTGAAATGTTTCTAACAAAAGCGGCGATGGCGGCTAAAATGTGCAAGGAGAATTGCTTAACGCGCTTATCTCATGTGCTCTACAAATGGGAGCTGCAGGGCTCCCTTGGGCGGAATTACCTTGCGTTTCGAATTAGCGTGCCTACGGCGTCTCTTTCCAACTGACTCGCAGTTAGCAGCGATGTTTGATCCTTCCATCATTTCCGTGTATGAGGGAAAGAGAGGAAACTTCCGGGTTGTGCAAGATTGGGCTGCGTCGTGACATCACGCTCGCAGAGTTATGGGAGTTGTAGTGTTATATGTCTCCATAATTTCAATTTCCATTATCGTTATGTTCAAATAAACTCGGATTAACCAGCATATAGGATTAAAAATGATCGTATACACAGCTGTGATTCAAAAACTGCATTGAAGGCAGTTATAAAGAGTTGTGTCGACTGAGAATGATTAATGGTCTGTATTGCAAGTGAGGCAATATTTTGGTGGCTTTCCGTGAACACGAAACCGCACTCTCTTTTGCTTTTAAACAAAAGCCGAAGGCATAGGTGGTACTTTCAACAATACTTGTAAAATAAAATTTGCTTGTAAGAGGCGGACTGGACATCAAGCCATATCACATAACTGACTGATTTCAAATCCTATAGATTTCAGACAGTTCGTTCAAACCATCAACTGCTGTGTTGAACTTAATTATAAGTAACGCTTCACGTTGGGTCAATTTTTGATCCAAATCACCTCCACGAGGGTCTTGTTCTACTTTTGAAATGACTGTCCACCTCAGATCATTTTCTTCATGGTTGTTAGTTCTACAATGGTTCACCAGCGGAGCTGTTTGTACATTCCTCCTTATTCTTGACTTATGCTGGGTAATCCTTTGTCTCACTTCTTGGTTCGTTTTTCCAACGTAAAGTTTGGAACACGGGCATAAAATGCCGTATACTACGTTTCTAGTTTTGCAATTGGAATAGGACTCATGTTTCCAATTTGTGTTCTTATGAGAAAACAGGGAGCCTTCTACATTTGAATCGCAGCATGTGCAAATGCCACACTTGTGATGTCCTTTGATCGCAGGCAACCCCAAGTGGTCTCTCATGGTCGTTTTTACAGTCATTTTTGGTAATACCGCCCGAACTATCTGATTCGAAATGCTTTGTTCTTTCCTTAATGCAAAAAGGGGATTTGTTGTAAAACATGGATCCAGATTTTGAATCAGATGCCAATTTTGATTGATGATCTTTTCAAGTAGGTTAGGACAGAAAGTTGACACACAAACCATTCTGTTGAGTGGTTGTTTTTCTCTTTTTCTGGAGGAGTGACTCGCGTGGTGTCCACCACGCTCTCTTTAAAGCATTCTTGAGCAGTTTCCTCGGATAGCCATGCTCAAGTAGTCTTTCCTTGAGGTTCTCTGCATGGTGCATGTACTCATCTTTAAATGTGCAATTGCGCCTAATCCTTAAAAATTGACCAAATGGTAAATTCTTACGCAAACTGCGTGGATGGTTACTGGAAAAATGTAACGCTTTATTTCTGTCTGTTGATTTTCTAAAAAGTGTTGTAACCAGTTTGTTTTCTGAGGCATACACTTCTACGTCCAGAAATGTCATTCTTTGCACTGCATACAATGATACCACATCCAATGTCACCAAAAAGTTGTTGTCTACATCAAAATCCATCAATTCAACTTTATTAATAAAATCGGTGGTGTCACGGAGATACAATGGGACATCTTTGAGAAATGGTTTTAAAAAATGGTCCACATATTTGGCAATGGGCTCCATCAAGGAGTCACATCCAGACACGATTGGCCTGCCTGGAGGGTGAATTTCATTTTTATGTATCTTGGGTAAGATGTATAGGATTGGAATCCTAGGGTGTTTATGATATCAAATTTAGCTTAGACTATGCAGTGCAAAGAATGACATTTCTGGACGTAGAAGTGTATGCCTCAGAAAACAAACTGGTTACAACACTTTTTAGAAAATCAACAGACAGAAATAAAGCGTTGCATTTTTCCAGTAACCATCCACGCAGTTTGCGTGAGAATTTACCATTTGGTCAATTTTTAAGGATTAGGCGCAATTGCACATTTAAAGATGAAGTACATGCACCATGCAGAGAACCTCAAGGAAAGACTACTTGAGCGTGGCTATCCGAGGAAACTGCTCAAGAATGCTTTAAAGAGAGCGTGGTGGACACCACGCGAGTCACTCCTCCAGAAAAGAGAAAAACAACCACTCAACAGAATGGTTTGTGTGTCAACTTTCTGTCCTAACTCGAACCTACTTAAAAAGATCATCAATCAAAATTGCCATCTGATTCAAAATCTGGATCCATGTTTTACAACAAATCCCTTTTTGCATTAAGGAAAGAACAAAGCATTTCGAATCAGATAGTTCGGGCGGTATTACCAAAAATGACTGTAAAAACGACCATGAGAGACCACTTGGGATTGCCTGCGATCAAAGGACATCACAAGTGTGGCACTTGCACATGCTGCGATTCAACTTTAGAAGGCTCCCTGTTTTCTTATAAGAACACAAATTGGAAACATGAGTCCTATTCCAATTGCAAAACTAGAAACGTAGTTTACGGCATTTTATGCCCGTGTTCCAAACTTTACGTTGGAAAAACGAACCAAGAAGTGAGACAAAGGATTACCCAGCATAAGTCAAGAATAAGGAGGAATGTACAAACAGCTCCGCTGGTGAACCATTGGAGAACTAACAACCATGAAGAAAATGATCTGAGGTGGACAGTCATTTCAAAAGTAGAACAAGACCCTCGTGGAGGTGATCTGGATCATAAATTGACCCAACGTGAAGCGTTACTTATAATTAAGTTCAACACAGCAGTTGATGGTTTGAACGAACTGTCTGAAATCTATAGGATTTGAAATCAGTCAGTTATGTGATATGGCTTGATGTCCAGTCCGTCTCTTACAAGCAAATTTTATTTTACAAGTATTGTTGAAAGTACCACCTATGCCTTCGGCTTTTGTTTAAAAGCAAAAGAGAGTGCGGTTTCGTGTTCACGGAAAGCCACCAAAATATTGCCTCACTTGCAATACAGACCATTAATCATTCTCAGTCGACACAATTCTTTATAACTGCCTTCAATGCAGTTTTTGAATCCCAGCTGTGTATACGATCATTTTTAATCCTATATGCTGGTTAATCTGAGTTTATTTGAACATAACGATAATGGAAATTGAAATTATGGAGACATATAACACTACAACTCCCATAACTCTGCGAGCGTGATGTCACGACGCAGCCCAATCTTGCACAACCCGGAAGTTTCCTCTCTTTCCCTCATAAACGGAAATGATGGAAGGATCAAACATCGCTGCTAACTGCGAGTCAGTTGGAAAGAGACGCCGTAGGCACGCTAATTCGAAACGCAAGGTAATTCCGCCCAAGGGAGCCCTGCAGCTCCCATTTGTAGAGCACATGAGATAAGCGCATTAAGCAATCCTCCTTGCACATTTTAGCCGCCATTGCCGGTTTTGTTAGAAACATTTCACTTTGACGTGTTGTCTCACTCTGTCCTCGCACTGAATTGAATTTTAAATGCTGCCATTGTTCCTCCACAGATTCTGCAATTTATGGAAATTGCCGCGAGCGTCTCTATACCGCGCACACACGCACGTGTAAAGGTATGTGTCTAATGTACGCAAAATATTTGTAAAGTTCTACAAACCGCCCACTGTTCAGATTGTAGTAACAACTGGACTGTTTCTTTGACAGACTTCTCCATATTCGCAAAGTCCCTTCACAACAAATCACATGAGACGTTGACTGCTGGACATAAAGTAAGTCCACATCAATGTAGACACCAAGTTCTGACAGCAGGTAGTGGACCGACTCGATCCATTCTGACATTTTTTCCTTTCTTTTGATTTTGTCTCCTCTATGAATAGAATGCTACATCTAAATGGCATTTGAGATCGGCTGATCTCTAACATTAGGTAAGCTTTTCTGATGCGTCTGGAGTAACTGATTCTGGCAAACATTGAGTTGGTGGTGATTGAATCTTGCTCCTTTTTTCATTTCACTTTTTCTTTTCATTTTAGTGTGTGGTCCTGAGGAGAACCTCCATTTTTGAGTAAATGTGAGGTTCGATACGCGTCGACCAGTTTATATCCAAACAAGTGTGGCTATACAGTCTTGTTCTGGTTTCTGCTTATATAAAATTGGTGAAATTTAGTTGATTTGCTCTTTGCAGAAACATGTTTCTTTTAAAACATCCACACTGTTTGATGATTTAATATTGATCCTTTGCAAATCACTGTCCGTTTTATGAACGCTGGGTTGTTTTATGTTATTCGTTGTATGTTGTCTCAGTCTTTGTCTAAATGTTGCCAAAGTAATTTGATTTTGATGTATTGTTAATATGAATGTTTATCTAATTGTTATTTGTAATGTTCTTTGCGTGTGTTTTTCAAATGAGACTTGAAATGAGACTCACATTTAAATGAAAAAATAAATGTGTTTGCTCTTATGCAAATAAAAAAGCATTTTTGATAAGATTCCATTCGGGTGCCTTTGATTTATGTCTGCGCACCTATGGACAGTTGTTGATATAAAGAACAATCAGTATTGGCAATCTTGTTGTTTATTGCTTTTACTGGTGTTAAGCAGGACGACACCCTGCAGTATGAAAGGGAGCCCAGCCTAGAACCACATCTGAAGACCAACAGATGCCATGGAGACAATGATCATGCAGCCTGGAGACCCAAGAGGGCCACAACACCCACCGCAACCACCCCCTGGACCCTTCCCCCCAGGTCATGAAGTCCAGTAGTCAACGGTAGTGGAAAAACAGAACTTTATTACAAATACATAAACAACAAGACGAAAAGCTCAGCCAACGCGTTCCATTCCCAACGGGGAACTTCACCAGGGCAACGTGTGGATCCAATAAACTGCAAATGCTGCAGGAACTCCCCAATACCATTCCACATCCCGAAATCAGTAGTCAGAAACCTGTTTGAGAAATGGTGACAATGGTCAAGCATCCTCATAGTCACAAACGTAATCTGGTACAGTGTATTGCACTTGGACAAACCGGAATGCATACAGGTATGATGAATCCAGTCCAAATATACTGTAACAGAAGTCCGTGTGCTCGTAACCTCCGCAGGAAAGAAAAGGAAGGTTACGACCACACAAACATCTGTTACGGTCTCATTATGCAGGATTCATCATACCTGTAAACATCACGGTCTGTATCATCTTGATACCCCTGCACCTTCACTTCCCCCACGCTGTGCATGAACAGCTGGAGACCATGCAAGGGAATTACGCCATAGCTGCCTTACCGTACGTGTCGGGGGCAATTGACTGTACACATGTACCACTTGTGCCCCCTGCCGACCCTGCACACAATTACCGCTACAGAACGCACATGCATTCCATCAATGTGCAGGCAATAGTGGACCACCGGGGACAGTTCACCAATGTCGTCGCCAACTTCACAGGCAGTGTGCATGATACATACATCTTCCGACAGTCCATCATCAACCAGTGCTCCCAGGATGGCACCTATGGCAATGCACTGCTCATTGGTAAGTACTAACTGAACACACCACACACCTCAACTCCACAATCACACAACTCACAACTGTGGGAGAGCACACGTAACAAAATTACATACAACATGCCAACCAACATGCCCAACTACCGGACACGACAACACAAGTAACCGTAGTAACAGGGGCCAGACATGTAGACAAACCATTCACAAAGGCAGAGCCCCTCTGCCACACAATAGCAGAATGTGGGGAGAGGTGGGAACCAAGAATGTGCGAAGGAGGCAAGTGACCCAGCAATAAGAAAGGACACAATGCCAAGTGTGGCGGAGACGTGCTGGACAGACTGCAGTATGCAGAGCACAGACATGTCCATGTGGACATCTACTCCTGGTGCTTGCAGTGTAGTGGACAGTGGACGCAAACAGGTTACCCCAGGCAGTGTGGAAGACCTTGGACATGTAGCCATGTGGTCCCCCCCTGTAAGCCTGAGCGGAGCGGCCATGGCCGGCGTATGTCGCGAATGAATAGCTCGGGGTCCTGGGCGTGGTCCAGTTCCGGGATGGCCACCACAGTAACTACTGCGTGTGTCTCTGTGTCCGCCATATCATGACCATTGACCTACACAAACGTGCCCGACCACATTCAAAGGCCGTATTCACACTGGAGACGAGGAGACTACGTCCCAAGCCAACCCGCGCACATCTTGTCAGCGTATGTAGGGTCGTGTGTGCCAGGGCGGCGCCCCCCACCCAGCCACGAGGCCGCCGCCGTGACCGGTGGTGCCTGCGCGATCCTGTGCACCTGCTGCACCCCAGCCCTGGTCCCCAGACCGGTCCGCCGCCCAGCGATGACTGCCCGCCCCTGCGCACCCAGGCCTCAATGCTCACCTGCCGCCACCAGCGTGTCTCCAAGAGGGCCCTCCACGTGCCGGTGCAATTTCCTCAGCCGATCGCTGGATTCCACGCCACAGGCCCCCAGCGCACCCTGCGGCACCGCACCGCGGAGTCATGTGTGTGCTGACTGCTGCCTGCGCATACACTGCGGTCCAGCAGGGCTCATAATTCAAATCGAGTCTTGATTTGCTGGACGCCGTATCGAGCCAACGCATCATTGCAGGCTGCACACCCGCTCAGCTCTTCAGGTGGGCCTAACTCTGTGCACCGCAAGTCATCACCACGTGGCAGTAGGCCTGTGCCGGATGCAGGCCATCGGGTGCCACTAACTCAGTGCAACGCAAGTCATCGCCACGTGGCGGTGGGCCCGTGCCGGACGCAGGCCATCGGGTGCCACTAACTCTGTGCAATGCAAGTCACGGACCCTTAATGATTGAGTTCCGTGGATGCGGACGCCATCATGTCACCTCCGGCAGTGGGGGATGTGCTGTGGTGGGCCCCTTTTATTAGCAGGGTCACATGTCCAGTGACGCCTGTGCTGGATGGGTGTGGTGTGGGTGTAAACCAGCCCTCAGGGAGTGGCTGTGGCATGCTGACAACTAGACCAGTGACCAGCAGATCACTACAGGGAAGACCTGGGACATGTAGCTGTGTCGTCACCCCCTGTGAGCGTAAGCGGAGTGGGCTGGGATGGCATATGCCAGTCCAGCGTAGGGGTGTAAACAATGAGCCCGGGGCTCTGGGCGTGGTTCAGTTCTGGACTCGACAAGGAAGTAACCCATGCGTGTGTCTCCGTTGTAGTGTCTGCGCCACCTGGACCGCAATTGGCAATGCTGCACCCTGTGACCCAAGCCCCACAACATGTGCAAAATGGACGTGAGGGGGAATCAATGACCCTACATTCATCCATACTGTCATACTTGAAGGATCATAGACATGACACATCTGTGTGAATTTGAATGTTTTATTCACATCCAGTGGAGTGTTGCAGCTGGAGCAGTACAGGGCCATGCACACCCCACTTGACATTGTTGCCCCGTGGAGGGCCAGCCAGAGTCCATTATGGAAGGACAAGTTCATCGGAAGAGGAAGAGTTCAGTCCGCAGTCTGATTGCTGTGTCATTGGTAACCAAACAGAATATGGCAGTCCATGTCAAGGTCCAAGGTGAGTGCCGCAGAGTGTATCGGGGGACAGTGGAAGGTGATGATGCAAAGGGCCGAACCAAGCTGAAACAGGCCATATGGCGGAGATGAATGCTACCGCTTCCTCATTACCACAACGGCAGTCTCATCCACATCATCGTCCTCTGATGTGTGATGTGCCTCACCTGTGGGTGTTGGTGTTTTGGCTGCAGCACTGTGTGGCACTGACACATCAGGGGCCGGAGGTGGATTGTCGGCTGCACTGTGTGGCAGTGACACATCAGGTGCCGGAGGTGGAATGTCTGCCGCACTGTGGGGCACTGACACATCAGGGGCGGAGATGTGGATGGTGTAGGAGCAGCAGCATTCATCTGCGCCAGGCCTTGTGGCAGCAATGCCATGATGAGGATCTGCAGGGCATGGAAGATCCCAGCTACATCTCGCTGATGTGCAGCCGTGGCAGCCATCCTCTCCGCCTCCATCCGCACCGTGTCCTCCATGAGCCTCCGCATGTGTCCCAACTCACGGCTGAGATCGCTGGAGCCACTCTGACTAGACAGGTGTTCTTGTCTCTGAGGCATGACTCCAGCGATGTCAGCCATGGCTCGTTGGAGACCATGGAGCGGACTGTGGGTGTCCGTTAGGGACTGTAAGTGGTCCCTGATGGGACGTAGACACCCATGGATGGCATCAAGTTTGGCTGCCATGAGGTCGAACCCCACCCGCACCTGCACAGCCATCTCCTTCTAGCCCTCCAACACATGGCGTTGAAATGCCATGTGTTGGTCGTGGGGATTCTGGGAGACAGCCGGTGTGGTGGGTGCTTCCTGCTGTGTGGTCTGTGCAGGGGGTGGGGTCTCCTCGATGCAGCTGGGCTGCCCTGCTCCTGGAGGTGGGGTGCCAAAGCTGTCCATGAGCTCTTGGAGGGCGTCGGGGACGATGGTGGGGAGGTCCTCCTTGTCATCAGTGAGGAGGTGTTCGGTCTCCTCTGCAGGAGGTGATGATTCTCCCTCTGCAATGTAAAGGGGAGATGCAGTTTAACAGTGTCTTCCATGTATGTTCGCGCATTGGCCAAGTTTCCAAACAGACTGCATGACAATGTACATTGTGACTATTTAGGAGGAGCTGCCTATTTGAAGCGGGACAGTGGACATTTGTGCACCATCAGGGATGTGGGGTTGTACTTGCCCATTATCATGTCACAGTTTCCTGCTATGCCAAATGTGATTGGCCAGTTTCTACACACAAGCGGCAGCAGTTGTGTCCTCTGTTCTGTTGTGAAAGTGTTGCAGTTTGTACCACATTGTTGTCAATGTTGATGTGCTCTGATTCTTGTGTGTGTGCTGCATTGTGGGAGAGTCGCCCCTGCAGCTCAGACTTTGCTTGGCCTTCTCCCTTACAGGTGGTGTGCCTTTGACTTCTTTGCTTATGCAGTGCTGAGATTTTGAATACTTGGGTAAATTGGGCTCTTGGTGGGAGTTGGGACTCTTGGGCATGGTTTGTCCGCAGATGTCTTGTTGCCGTCAGGGGTTGTTTGTGCACAAGTATGTGTCAGTGTGTGACCTGCTCCTTTCTGGATGTGGACCACACTCAGCCACCTCGGTGTCGTGGCGTGCAACATGTCATGATGTGTGGCCTGCAGACATGCTCATCGTCATGCAGTGTCACTTGCATTGTCAGTGGGGCTCACGGATCCGCAGCTTTGCTGGGTTCAGCACATGTGCATGTGTTTGTTGTGAGATTGGTGATGTTTGGGGAGGGTCCCCTCTGGGCACATTGTGGACGGGGTACTACTTGCTGTTTCTATGTGTGCTGCAGTATGGCAAGGAGATCAGGGACATGATCCAGAGTCATTGTGGTTGTTCAGTGTGCTATACTTCATTGTGCATGTGTGCCATTGTGCCCATCTCCCCCTGTCCCCCCAGTCCCTGGTGGTTACTCACCCTGTTGCTGTTGTGTCAGGTCATGTTGAGCAGTGTCCGGTCCCCCGACTCCTGCCACCGTCTCCACACTGATGACTGTGGACACCATTTCCTCCATCTCATCCAGATCCTCCTGTGGCGCAGGACTCCCACCCCCAGTCTGCATTGCTGCTTTGCGGTTGTTTGCGAGTTTCAGCTTGATTTGTGCTTCACATCATTCCAGCGCCTCTTGACCTCGTCCATTGTCCTCCTCAGCACTCCGACTGCATTCACCTCGTCCACGATGGACTGCCATGTTCCATTTTTTGTTGCCAATGACACAGTGGAGGTGACGAACAGTTGTTGATGGTGTTCTATCACCTCCGTAATCAGGATCCTGTTTTCCTGCGGACTGAACCGCGTCTTCCTCTTCTTCTTCTTCTCCTTGCCTTCCCTGTCCCAGGCTGGTCCTCCGTGGGGCTTGTGGGGTTCGGGTTGTCCTCTGTACTCACTCCGGCTGCCTCCATTGTGCTTCGCAGCTGTTATTATTTTTTTTTTTTTTTTTGCTGCTTTTATGGTGATTTTTCCCACCTGACGTGGGAATTGCAAGCCTGGCGCTGCTTGTCGCCGATTTTTCTATCGCGGTTGGGCCCATCGCAACTTTTTTCGCATTTCCTTTTTTATCGCCGTCGCGGTAGTTGTATCGCGGACATTTGAGGCATTATCGGGAAACTATCGCATGTTACCGCCGTGTTGTGAATACGACGTTGACACAGAGTTATTTTCCCGCGATAGACGGCGATATGAAAAATTGCATTAGCCTATTTTGGCGATGTTTATCGCACGTTCTTGAGAATATCCCCCTTTGTGTTTCCCATGTAAGTCGGGATACTCAGAGCCTACCTCACCGTTGGGATTGTAAGCAATCAGTGGTTATTTCATATCGCTAGTTTGCAGGGAAAGTACCTGAAATGTCCCCCGGGCTAGCCTTACAGAGCTTCTACGCTTATTCAATTCAGTCTGCAATTAATGCATCTCACCAGTTCAAGTTACTCCACCAGGCTGCGGAACTCCGCGGAATCTTGCTTTTTTCGGTTACTGTGCAGAATTCCACGGAGTGAAACTCTGCAAGCTCCGCCCAGGCCTAGTCTGTGAGTGCTTGTGTGCTTGTGTATGTGGGTGTGTGATGGGTTTTATGGTCTGTGAGTGTATGTGTGAGTGGCTGTGTGGGTCTTGTGAGTGGCTGTATGGGTCCGTGAGTAGGTGTGTGAGTAGCTGTATGGGTCAGTGAGTAAGTGTGTGAGTGGATGTATGGATCTGTGAGTGGGTGTGTGAGTGGCTGTATGGGTCTGTGAGTGAGTGGGTGTGTGAGTGGCTGTATGGCTCTGTGAGTGAATGGGTGTGTGAGTCAGTGTATGGGTCTGTCTGTGAGTGGGTGTGTGAGGGGCTGTATGGATCTGTGAGTGGGTGTGAGAGTGGGTGTATGGGTTTTTGGGTGGCTGTATGGGTCTGTGAGTGGGTGTGTGAGTGGCTGTATGGGTCAGTGAGTGGGAGTGGTGCACGGGTGCCTGCGTTGGTGCTAGGCAGCTGTAATAAGTGCCAGCGCAGTTGGAAACGCAGGGCTACACCGTATTGTTGTAAATACAGTGCAGCTCTGCATTTCAAAAGTGGCGGATCGTGGCGTTAAGCCAAGAAGGCAAACGCCGCACTCCATCACATTTCTTGTAAATATGCCCCAAAAGGTGTGATCTTAGGGAAAAAATGTGTTCATCAGAAATATTTTCACTTCTTTTTTGAAGGAGGTGGTAGACGGAATCAGGCAGACATCCGGAGGCAGAGAATTCCAAATTCTGGGGCGATACCCGAGAACTGTGGTTTCAGTAGCCCACTATGTGTGTGAGTGCTGATTCTGTGCTGTGACCTTGACGGAAGCCAGACTGATATTGGTCAAGGAGTTGGAAATTATCTATATGGTTGCAAAGTTGGATCTGGACACATTTTTCCAGAAGCTTTGCCAGAGTGGGAATGTTAGAGATTGGGTGGAAGTTGTTATGGTCTGAACAATCAGCAGTTGGTTTTTTCAAGATGGGGGTTACCGGCCCTGCTTTTAGGAAATCGGCTGTAAAGGGTCGTATGGTTTCAACGCTATAAGAATGTTGTGAATGTCACTTTCATTGAGGGGTGTGAAAATGTGTGCTAGGGGGCATTGCTTTTAGGGAAATGCCCAGGGTGACCAACAGGATCATCAGTCTGGGAGGTATGCGGAAAGATGTGCAAGATAGCCGGTAGTAGCTCCCTTGCTGACTGTATATCATTTTCAATGATTTTCGTTTTTTCCAAGAAGGAAACCAAGTCCTCACAGTTTGGGTGCGTGTTGGACTCAGTGCCAAGTGGGTTTGGTAGGTGTAGCAATTGTTGCTTGACAATTTCAAAATGTTTTCAGCCTCGATTTCTAGCTTGATCTACCTGGGTTCAAAAGTAGTTGGCTTTCGAGCTACTGATTCTTCTGTTGTATGTGTTACTCACTGATCTTTAGCATTTTAGGTGCTCCATGGAAGGCGAGGATCTCCAGGCTCTTTCTGCTAATCTCAGATTGTGTCTTTCAGAATTCTGGTTGTCGTAGAACTAAGGTTTAGATACTTTGGTGAATATGTCTTTTAGTTCAAGGGGGGCAATCGAGTCAAGGAAGTTCAAAATGGAGGTAGTGTAGTACTCTGTGAGGTCATGAACAGCTACCAGGTCCATCTGAGGAGACAGGGAGTTGTTACAGAGGATAGATAAATCGTTAGGGTTTATGTTCCAAAGACTTATTTTCCACTGTTTTGTTTTCTTTAGTTGAGCTCTTTTAGGGATCACAGCCGCATTGATGAGGAAGGTGATACAGTAGTGGTCTGTCCAGTCACAGGGGATAATGGACTCCAATGTGGTGTTGTCCATTTTTGCAGTGATAATGTCAAAGGTCTCGCCCTTGTTGTGAATAGGGCTGACGCAGTTTTGGGTCAACTTGAGTTCTGATAGAAAAGATTTAATGCTGTTTACTGCATGGTCATTCAAGTCATTCCAATGAAGGTTAAAATCCCCAAGGAAGATCTGGGTAACTTGAGGATCATCGTGTGTTGAGATGACTTCCATGATTTGTTCGATGATAGGCAGATTGTCTCCAGGAGGGAAGTAGATTGCGTGCATTTTGCAAGCGGGCAGAGCAGCAGTTTCTGACTGATTCACAGAAAGGGTTTTACGGGGAATGCAGGCTACTCCCCACCAGGTCTCCTTGATCTAGCTAGTCTAATGTTGCTGTGACTAGTAAGTCTAAAATAGGAGGAGATGAGTTGTTTAGCCAGGTTTCCGTAAGGTTAACGATATCGAACTCGTGTGAGAATGAGGTCACAAATATCAGGTGCATGGTTAACAGCCGATCTGCAATTGAGGAGCATGCCTTTCAGTTGGTTATTGGTGTAGACAGTGGCAGCACGAGTGATGTTAATACGCTTGAGATTGGCGTTGTTTACCGCTTTGGGGTTGTAACTAGCTTCTCTGTAAGGATTACCCTGGATGGTTTGGATTTGACCCAGACAGGCCTTATTGATATCTATAGTGTGGGAGCAAGAAAGGAGGAGGGTGTGGATGTCACTGTCAGATAGACCCTCAGTCAGTCTCCTGGGTCAAGAGAGGGCGTTAGGGACCTAAATGAGGAGTGTGATGGATGTGGGCAGTCAGCGTGAAGGTTTGGGAATGAGTCTGATTCATCAGGGCACTATTGGGCATTGAATGAGCAGTGATGGTTGTAAGTCACTGTAGTTCTCTGTCGTTCATCCTTGAGATGGAGCAGGTTAAGTGAAATCTCGTCAAGGGGAGATTCCAAAGAAACGTGGTGACAGGCGGTCATGGGTTGGGGGTGAAGCCTGGTTGAGAGGAGAGGCCACATGTGAAGCCAGGTTGAGAGGAGATGCCACTTGTGGAGGCCTGGATATTTGTAGGACAGGTAGGTCTTGCGATGGGACTGTCTGAGTGTGGGTGAGTATAGGGTGAAGGGGAGGGGGGATTATGTGCTGAGTCGTAGACCTAGGAGGCGGGAGGTTAATTCTGTTAGGGGGGAGATGTGAGAGTACCGGCGGTACCCTCGCTGGAGAGTTTGGAGGACAGGGGTGAGGATGAGGGGGAGGGAAAGGGACCAGGAATGATGGGTTCTTTGCTTGTTGTTGTAGGGGCAAAGGGTGCATGTGGACTGGGTCTGCGAATCACAGAGTGAGTCTCAAACAAAATAGGATACATAGACTCTAAGCAGGGAGTGAGTCTCAAACCAAGCAGGATACATAGACTTTAAGGTAGATATTGCAGGAGACAAGGTGGGGTAGCAAGAGCTAGTGATTGGAAGTGAGCTGAGTGATGCTGGGGTAAGCATGGGCGTTAATAGGAGTGCGAGAATGAAGCCAGGGGAGCTATGGTGACTTTGGTTAGGAGATGAGTTCTTATTGTTAACAACCTTCTTGAGGGTAGGGAAGATCTCATCCAATATAGCTAGTTTGTCATTCAAGAAGTGAATTAGAATGTTCCCATTGTTATATAGTTATATGGTAATGTCTGCTCTGCAGGAGGGCGAAGGAGTTACTGATAGTCTAAGACCATGAGGTGTTTTCCAGGAGTTGGTGATCCGGAGCAAGGAATACAGGGCATTCCTCCACTGTGCACATCTTTTTGTGTAGAAGATGAGGTCACTAATTAATGTTTCCTTACTAGAGCAGAAGTATGGGTCAGAGATAAGGGTTTCAGAGTGGGATTTGAGGAGTCGGTGTTTGAGTCTTTTAGATGCATTTTTGGAGAGATTAGGAGGGTACTTGATTGTGAAGGAATTAAAACCCATAGGTTCTAATTTTATGTCCATTGCTCTTGGAGAGATAGGGCCTATGAAGAGTGAGCAGGTACACCCCAATGGGGATGAGGAGTAAATGTCCGAGAGGAAGGGTCCAAAATGGTTCCAGATCACTCTCTTATATCATAGGGTGTGGAAGAATTCAACATGTGGATTGGTCAGATACATCAAGCTAATACAGGGTCCCCACGACAGGTTCAGGTCGTGCCACGGGTCACAACGCTCCAAGGACCTGCCCGCAGGTTCTAGAGAAAGGGAGCACAACCCATCCCGATTGTCAAAAGCACCAGGACGCTGGGAGATCTGGTGAGGACCGTGATTTCTCTGAGGGCAGACGGAAGGCGACAATGAAAACGCAGAAGGTTCCAAAAAGCACAAGGACCGCAGCAGCCGAGGGGAACAATGACATCAGCCACCAAGAGTCTCGAGCGCTTGTCCGACCCCTAACCACGTTCCACGCTGAAACCAAGAGCGTAGGTCTACATCAAACAGAAGACCTGCACTGGAGGTAGCCCCGAAGAGTAGGCTGGTGCGGGCTGCAGCTCAGGAGCGGGGGGCACTCACTGGATTTCCAATGTGCCAACCAAGAGTCCGAGCCGTAATGGAGCCGGCCCTCGCTCAGCTCAGCCAGTCGATGTGGCAGGCCAGAGAGCTGGCCGGGCACGGGCAGAGGCCGCCTGCCTCAGGCAGCATGGTTCCTCCTGATTTAGCTATGTGTGATGAAATTAAGTTAATATTTTGATGGTTTGCTAATGGGGATGATTTTCCTAGGTCCTCTTTGTAGAGAGGTCATTTCCTCTCGGTACATGTTGATGCTCTCCAGCAAGTTTAAGTCAATCAACCTTACCAAACTCTAAATGCTTATTTACATTAAACTGAACCTGGTTGCTGCTAACAACAAAGTCTAACCGAAACTAAACTGTTTTGAATTGAATAAACTCCTTTTCTGCAGGGGGTTTCTATATCCAATATAGATTTACTGTTGATTAGTGCAGGTTCTCATGTGACGCAACATGGCGCAAACAGCAGTGCAGAGTAAGGCACTGTGATCTCATTTGCTGATGGCATTTTGGCGCAGGCACAGCCAGTGACATAGGAGTGCGACTCTTGGCAGTATAATAATTTTATTTTGGGCTACATAGAGCCTTAGTAACTCAAGCAGCTCTGTGCTGCAATTTTTTTTTTACAAAATCTGGACCTATGTTTGCTTAATTTGTTCATCTTTCCAGCACTTCCTCTCTCTTCTTGTATTCCTTGGCGGGTTATGGAGTAAATTTCCACAGAGTCAGAATTTAGCTCTGCAGGTGGATGCCAAGGAGTCTGCAGTCCAGTGCCAGAGGCTTTCCTAAATGTTTGCATTGATCTTCTGCAAACATGTCTGGGAAATGTCTCTTGACATTTGTGCCACGTGACCATAAAGGGCATAAATTCACATCATAAAGTTGAATTGGGGACATCCTTTCATGGTGTATGTATACGTCATTATTTTAGGGATTACTACATGTAATACTAGCAATTCAGCATTCTAGTCTTTGTGAATAGTAGCACACCAAATCCTCACCTTCAAAACAGTGGAGAGCACCTCTCAAAGTCAATACTCAATCAATAAGCATTTGTATAGCGCAGCACTGTCACTCCTAGGGGTGTCTGGACGCTGTGAATGCGAGGTCAGAATTAAGGTCAAAACGAGCACAAAGAGGAAAAAAATAAAGGTCACAAACGAGATGAAAGAGGCAGAGTAAAGGTCGAAAACTAGCAGAAAGAGGCAACATAATGGACAGAGCAAGCAGAAAGAGGCAAAATAGAGGGCAGGAGCGAGCAGAGAAGAGGCAGACAAATGAGCAGAGAAGGTACAGAGCCGAAGACAGCAGAGGGTAGCGGACTGCGGGCAAGTTGGACAGGAGGAAAGTTGCTGGCATGAGCATGATTCTTGGGAACATAAAGTATTCTGGAACTCCCCCAGCATTAGTTTATGGTGAGGCTCATCTTGCATTCCACCCCCAGATTCACGTTCACGAGCACTCTACATTTGCAAGCACTTTCTTTCACTGACGATAGTGCCTGGTATTAAAGACCTTTGCCCACTCAAGAACTGGCTCTGATATCAAAGCCATTCAAAACACAACCATTGAGTACTGTGCCTCTGCTGATGCTAGCCTGCACCAAAAACAGGGCACTGGTGTACTCACTCAGTAGACACATGCCTCAATTCACGTGGGTTGTACTGGCACTTGTAGACAGGAAAAACAAAACTTCAATTCCCAGAATGCAAAAGGTCGTGGGTTAAAACGTCAGAGCAGGCTGGCGGTATCACACTAGTAGGATTACTATACAGCCCCACGTTATCAAGAAACCAAGTAATGAGTCTTGCCTTTTTCTGTAATAATTGTTAGCAGGCATGTAGGTCCATTTGGTTCAGATGAAACAAGCGAAGACTACGACTACCAGAATGCAGTGATTTCTTAAACAAAAGGACTTGAAATGTGGTGACCCGGATTAATCTGATAAACCTGCACACATAGGGATGGCTCCATATCACCGGGACACCACTTTTCCATTCCTGGATTTTGCTTTTACACATCATTGTTATAATTGAGCCCCTTCGGCACAGTCATGCCCCCAACCCACCGAGAGCCCCCTAACACTTTAAGAGGGGCACTATTCAGCCCAAAGCCAGAGAATATCAGTGCGATATGGGCCCATAATTTTGTGTTACACCACAGTATCATGTGTGTTGGCCCAATTAAAACGAATTAAAACTACAGCTCCCAGAATGCACTGATATGTTAAAAAGAAACGGAACTAGAAAATGTATGTCCCAGTGAAATAGAGTCACCTGGTGACCATTTGTGCTTAAGAGACGGGATAGTGCATTGCAACATATGGGTTCACCCGTTCCCCGCGAGTCTGACTTTGATCTCACCTAGAAAAATGTACCTCACTTTCTTACACTATGCAACCTTTAACTAGAAGGCCAGAGACTTCACACCACTTGTTACTTTACTACTAAAAGCGTCGTGTCTCTAGTTTGCTGAGATAAACAGTAGTTTGAGAGCTATTAGCCATTTGTGTAACATACGCCACATTAGAAAGTGAACTGTCTCTTGGGGCTTATGGATCACGTAGTATTGATACACAACTTACTGGTTCTTCTGTTAGCCACCTCGGAAGGATGAAGGGAGAATACATGATATTTGATAATGCCATGCTATTGAGGACCATAAGTTTGCATCAATGTGCTTCCAAGAAATATCTAGTGCGTTCTGGGAGTTGTAGTCTAGGTGCACTTGTACTGAGCTAATGGGGCTAGCACACCGGATTACAATGATTAGTAAAAGGGCAGCCCAAGAGTCTCAAGTGGCCCAGGTTCATTCGTACGTAGGTTATCCAGTCCAGGTTTTAGCATGGCATTCTATGATTGGTAGCCCTTATTTCATAATGTGATCAACAAGACTATAAATGCCAGATAGCCGAGAAAAAACCTGGCCAGGACGAGCTGCACACGCATTGGCCTGGGAAACTTGAGCGCCCTGAAAAACTTGCTTGGCTACATAGTGGCCCTGGTGAAAGGAAGTTATCTGAGCTGCTGATATTCAAACCTGGGACCTGCAGAGTACATCCATGTCATGCAGCAAGCGCTCAACCCACCTATCTGAGCGAGGCCGAGGCTAAGGCCCCCCTGCGGAACAGCCCTGCCTCTGTTCCCGCCGCACACTGGCCTCTTTGATGACTCGAGAGCAGCTCTCCTGCCGCCCTGCAGCCCGCCTGCCAAATTGGGAACTTGCGGATTCCGTGTTCCCTTTAGGGAGTGATAATTTGCAAAGACCTTTTTTATGAAAAGTTTAAAAAAAATTGGTTGAATGGAACCATTTTGAGGCAGAAAAAATAACTCTTAAACCCTGCAATAGTAAACTGCCGCTCCTCCGAAGGCCTCAAACGTCCGAAGTTGTTGCAGGGCGAGGGACAGCTGAGGAGCGGCCCGTCGACGTGCGTGAGTCGTGTGAGAGGTCGGATGGAAACTGATTAGACGGCCGAGCGCAGTTGCTTATTCCTGTGGCGAGAAAACACGCAGCACCGTGGAATCGGCGTGACGCAGGAGTGGACCATTGAGCCTTCCAGAAGCTTCTCCGGTGCAATGGGAGCAGCGCGTCTTGAGGTACAGTCGTGCAAATGGAACTGCCAATGGGCGCGTCCGTGAGACTCGCAATAGAATATTAATCAGGAGCCAATAGGGTATGATGTCTGTAGACTTCATTCTGTCCCATGAATTGCCGGACCGAAAGGCCGGTGACTCTTGCAAATGTTTCAAAGTGACTATAACCACTCAAGCAGAAGAGGTCTGACACAGTTGTTGACTCTGACTCGGATTCCTAGTTGCCTCTGTTGTACGATCTGGTGAAAATAACTACCTCTTTCCTGGAACTTCAGACTTCGGTTGGTCCACTTAGAACATTTATATGAGAAACTGGACTTTTGCAGACATTCTGCGTTCACATTTTAACATATGTATGTCTGCAAGATACACAAAAGGGGGTGGTGGTCCAAATGACTGGCACTTCAAGGTGATTTCGATGATTGCGAGCCCATTGAAGATATCGCACCGAGAATGGGCCGACGAGGGCTGCTGGCGTGGGTTTTGCGCTTGGCAATCTTGCTTGTAGTGCTTCGTCTTGCCATGTCAGTCTTGTCCATGTTGACCTGCACTCTACACTTTCCAAACGAGAGTCTGGTGTTAGCGAGAGTCAACAGACCAACAGGGAAGGAAGGACATCGGTCGATGCTGGAGGACCGTGACGAGCAGCACCATAACTACGTCACCAGCCTCAAGAGGCAGATTGCACACTTGAAGGACGAGCTTCAGGCACACGACCAACGCCTGAAAAACATGCATGGGGCCCAAAGTGACTCGCTGGCTGTTGGTTTTGAGAAAGGCAGCCCTGAGGAAACCCAAACTGGCCTTCTTGAGTTCTTACGCTCACAAGTTGAGAAGGCTGAAGTCCGCTCTGGTATGAAGTTGCCAAGTGAATATGCTGCTGTGCCTTTCGAAAGCTTTACCCGTGAGCGAGTCTACCAGTTGGAAATGGGACTGACGCGTCATCCGGAGGAAAAACTTATAAGGCAAGATAAGAAGGATGAGCTGGCTGAAGTTATCCGGGCTGCCGTGGAGACTCTCAATAGTCCAGACGATGAAAGCAATGTCAGCCACCATAAATATTCCAACTCCGATTTCATCGAAGGCATTTACCGGACAGAAAGGGACAAAGGTACTCTATATGAGCTGACCTTCAAAGGAAAGCAGAGACATGAATTTAAACGCCTCGCCCTATTCAGACCCTTCGGCCCCATCATAACGGTGAAGCATGAAGAAATCAATGCTGTGAGCGTGCTCATCAATATCATCGTCCCGTTGGCCAAAAGGGCAGACAAGTTCCAACAATTCATGCACAATTTCCATCGAGTATGCGTCCAGCAAGATGGCCGAGTCCACCTCACCATAGTCTACTTTGGAAAGGAGCAGGCACAGGAAGTAAAGACTATACTCGAAAATAAGGCCAAATCTGCTAATTTTAAGAACTTCACTTTTATCCAGTTGAATGAAGAGTTCTCCAGGGGTAAAGGGTTGGATATCGGAGCTCGAGCTTGGAAAGGCCCTAATGTGCTGCTCTTTTTCTGCGATGTTGACATATACTTTACGTCAGAGTTCCTCAACACCTGTAGGTTGAACGCACAGCCAGGGAAGCGTGTGTTTTATCCAGTTCTCTTCAGTCAGTACAATCCTTCCATCGTCTATGGACGCCGGGATGCTATACCCTCAGTTGAGCAACAGGTGGTTATAAGGAAGGACACTGGATTTTGGAGAGACTTTGGGTTCGGAATGACCTGTCAGTACCGTTCAGATTTCATTAACATAGGTGGGTTTGACCTGCACATCAAAGGTTGGGGTGGAGAAGATGTGCAGCTCTACCGCAAGTACCTGCATAGTAGCCTGATGGTGATCCGAACGCCAGTGCGGGGCCTCTTCCACCTTTGGCATGAGAAGCGGTGTCCGGACGAGCTGGCCCCGGAGCAGTACAAGATGTGCGTGCAGTCCAGAGCTGTGAACGAGGCCTCCCACGGCCAGCTCGGGATGCTGGTCTTCAGGCGCCAGATCGAGGCACACCTGCACAAACTCAAACACAAAGGAGGAGCTAAAAAACCATGAAGGCCAATGGACTGTTTCTCAAAATGGTGGCGTTTGGTGTAAAGGACTCAAGCTTCACCTGCTGAGTGTGAGCTTCATGTCTTGGAGTGCAGCTGTCTTTGTGGACATCCTCAATGCGCTTTGACTTTAATGAAATTTTACTACTTGAAAGACAGTGTCGTTCTTGGCCACCATCAGTGACCCAATTAGCTTTAATGTTTTCTTACTACTTGAAAGGTACTGTCATGATTTGCCAGGCTCTTGCACCTGTTACAATGGTCTTCGGTGTTGTATGAGTCTCAAGTGTGAGCACAGCCTAACTTTTAATCAGCATCAAGTGCACTATTTACATTCTTTAAGGTGTCCTCCACATGGGACTTCTAAGTACTCTCTTAAAACCTTAACTTTGGCCTCAGACTCTCATATCTTTTGCCAAGGGGCCCTTGGATATCAGTAGAAGCTAGAACATTAACATAATCAACAATGAAGTGGGAAACAAACCAAAGAAAGAATTAAGAGGACCGTAAAAAATGTTTAAACTCACAGCTTTATTTGAAATAGACTTTGCCTCTTGCCAAAGAGCACAACCTATTGCACTCCATAGACAGAAAACCGAAACCAAGAACTGCAAGAAAGCAAAGAAAAGGCAAAAATAAATACCATTAGTAAAAACCAAGCTATCAATGTAAAAAATAACTTTAAACATAGATGACAAATGAAAAGTGAAAGCAGCTCAGAAATAACATCATTTTCTACGTAAAAACGGCCACTGTCGTCTTTGTGAATTATTAAGTGCACTTTTTTGTGAGTTTTTAAAAAAAATCTGAAACGGAAAATGTCACTGAGGGCTTAACTCTCAAGGAAAAGAAAAACACAAGAGAAGAAAATTAGAAATGCTCAGGTAAAATCTTGTCTGTTCAATAGCAGGGGACGTGGTTGGTGATTCATAGTTGCCAGGTCCTTCCCGTTTCGTGACAGCTTCAGCCACGCCTAACATTACAGCCAAAAGCCCTTTATTTATGGCACTTGTAGTTCCACTTTTCCCATTATGTAGATTGGTCTGCAAGTCCAAGCATGCAGCCTGCTGTTAGATGATACAAGTGGGCATGGGAATCCTGGGTAGAGGCGTCTCCATGTTTTTGCAGAGCCACGAAGAAACCATAAGAGTCAGGAACCAAAATGAAAAGGTTGCTTACTGTGTGTATATAGATGAAGCGTAGGCGTTCCAGGGCGTTCAGTGTAGCTGGAAAGCAACAAGGTTCGCAACTTTCCCAGTTCCTTGTGTGAGTAGCTCAACCAGTCTGTGTATTTTTTTTGCATTCTGGGACTCGCAGTCCTTGTTTTCTAATGGTGTCAAGAGAACTACGTATCCCAGAATGCAATGAAAAATACCTGGACTGGATGACCTACTTACACATGGAACAGGGAAACTTGAGAGCTGTGTATCAGCACCATGATGTGTATGTGTTCTTAAGTCAGAGCATGTTTTAATGAACTCTGTGTGTAGGACTTTTAGGACTGTACATTAAATGTGAAACAAGAAACTACGGCTTCTGGAATGCAAAGTATTGATGTTGGTGACAAAAAAGCCAGGACTAGTTGAAGATATTGCGTGTGATAATGGGCCACTTGACTGCCCAGCAGCAGGTCCTAGGGGATCAAAAACACATTTTACAAGGCTATTTTGCAGCCCTGTCAATTGTCTCTTTGCTCTAAACTAGTGCGCCTTTGCATTGTGGAACTGTTAGTTTTACTTTTCCTGTTTGTGCGTCCGAACAAGTCCCATTATCATTAACTATACAGTGATGGCTGACAGAAGGGGAATCTCTTAATATGGGGACTCCCGGCAGCTATTTATCTGTGGTGACCACATTCCTATAGTAAAAAAACCTGGCCCACCTATGCACATTTCCCTTTGCGAGAAGGCTTGGAGTCAAATCAAGTCAGTGGCAGGGGAAGAGGTGTCCAGCATAGGTCCCGGAGGGCTGCATCGATTCTAGGTTTTCAGGATAGGCACTGTGTCAAGAAGTTCCATTTAGAATCACCTAAAGTAAATACATCTATTGTGGCTATGCTGAAAGTATCCCATGGATTCGACCCTCCTGGACCTGCGTTGGACACCCATGCCACACGCATATGTATTCCAGAATCGATTCTTCTGTAATTATAGACACATTGGTTAGTCTATGTGAAAAGCGTTAGTGGCTCATTTATAACTTTGTCCCCATACAACCATTCCGCACAAATTCTTAGAAATATGCATCCACATAAGTTTCAAGCAGATTGGGTGGTGGCGGGGGCAGAGGGGGGTGATTTCGAGTGACAGGGTGTTTGGAAACGCTACAGTGCTCAAGTGTGATTAATTCGTTCTATGATCCATCAGAAGTGTTCTTCGTGTTCCTGGAATCAAGTGAAGGTGGGGGGAGAGGGTGCTAGAGAGAAACCGTCTCTATTCTCGACAGGCTGAGCTTTACAGCACTTCACAAACTCTTCTCATCTGCCAACTCTTCTCATCTGCCAGCCGGCAACACACCTTCTCCCTCTCGAACCATTCCCCGAAAAAGTCAAGAAGTACAGTAGAGGGCTTGTTTCACGTCCAGACCTTTAATGAGAAACCTTGACCGGCTGCATGGTTGTTGCTTAATAGTTTTTAGATTTCTAATGTAAAGTTTAGAGGAAAAAAGCCACATATTTTGGCTAATAAATTTAAGCTACGCGTTTTCATTGTCAATAAACACCAAGGCCCTCATTTACAAGCCCAATGCACTGCCGGTGTGTCACTTTTTTAGATGCACCGGCAGCGCAGTATACCTGCCCATATTTACAAGGCCACCTAAAGTCACCCTGCGTGACTTTTCATGGTCTTGTAAATATGGGCCCCTTTCACGCATTACTCTGCATGAAAGGGGCGTTCCATGGGTGTTGCTGTGGGTTTTTCCACGCAACATCCATGGGACCTTAACCGCTTAACCGCGGCGCGAATTCCGCCGCGGTGCGCAGGTTTTAATCAGTAGGCGGGGCCGCGTCGGCCAACGGACGTGCGCAGCACTACGGAGGTAGTGCTCGCGACGGCCGTTGGCCGACGGGCGCATTGAAGGGGTTAAACATTTATGACACAACACGTGATTTATAACGTTTTGTAAACCTGGGAATGCATCAGAATCCTAGTCTCCCCATGGGAGGCGTAGGAGTGGCGCAACATGGAAAATAACTTTTTTCCATATTTGTTTTCCTCTTTCTAATCGTGCTGCATTCTGCAGCATGCATAGAAAGAGGAAAATGCCATCAATGATTGTTTTTGTGCAGGAAAACATTCCTGCACAAAAACAATATTTCCTGCAACGCAGGAACACTTGCAACATGATGCAAGGGTGTCTGCACTGGCTCACGACTGCTGTTTGTGCGCCGGCGCAAGGGAGAAGGACAGGTATGTGCCTTATCTTGTAGATATGGCGCATTCTTGCCCTTTTCTTTTGACGCACCGCATCATAGCAGGAAGGCTTGCTATGCTGCCGTGCGTCATAAAATTGTAAATGAGGCCCCAAGTATTTACCAATTTTAGGGGTGTAGTTGTGGTCAGACTTTGCAGCTTGGTGTTTTCAACTTGCGTAGCTTGTGCTTGAACAGTGTTAAGTTCTTTTCTTGTCCATACAGAAATTCTTTACATCGTGTTGCAGTGGGTTGTTTCTATTTTCAGATTTCTTGCCGCTAAATTGGAAAACCCTTCTTAATCACCAACCCGTTGGCGGTGGCAGAATAGTGCTGATCGGTACCAGGCCATGTGGGTCACCTTGGGTCAGACTGGCCTATATGGCAATCTGGCAGTGCCAAATAGCTGCTGAGTTTTCAGTGTACTTTATGTGTGACATTTCTCTGTTTTCAGCATGCTTATGTGGGACTTTTCAATACATTATGTGTGACACAATGCACAATGTGTGACACTTTGAGAGACACTTCATCGCAAGTAGAACAAGTGAGTAATGTTTCTTAAATGAGGTAAATGTCTGATATTACCTGCATTTCCTTCAATGTACTGTTCAAGTAACCAGCTTAAAAGAACAATGCTGTCCACTCCGGAGCATGGATGTAGAACTGTGCAAAAGCCATTACCAGGCCACAGCGGAGCCTGTATGAAGGATGCAAAGGGAGAGGTGCTCCAGCATACTGCACCATTTGAAACACACCTCCCTTCTGACGTACTGACAAACCTCTATACACAGCCCCGGTAACATCGTTTGTTGAAGTGGACATAATCGCTTCTTTACTTACGTTATCGATTGGGTAGTGTGAGTGCTTACTTTGAGCCGGTGGTTTCTGGTGCTCAGCACCGGCACCTAATTCTCAACACCGGCACTAATGATAGTCTACCACATGGCGGTGCTGTCTGTCTAATTTTGAGATAAGCACAACAACAGTGTTTAATAAATCAATATAAATTAAGACAATTCCACATCATACATATATATATGGGTGGCCTAGAATAGTCTGAATTGTCACACTTGTAGGAATGCAGTGGTTAGTAGTTTTGTTGCTGCTGTCATTGTCAGCGCTGGCAGGGGCAATGGGTGGTGCAAGCTGCTGTCATTGTCAGCGCTGGCAGGGGCAATGGGTGGTGCAAGCTGCTGTCATTGGCAGCGCTGGCAGGGGCAATGGGTGGTGCAAGCTGCAATGGCCTCCTGAGGAGGGCTCTGGCACTTATTTATTTTTTACAAATAAAGCACTGGGTCGTATGCTAGGACTTTACCCCCAGCAATCCTAACATGGTGCATCGTTGTAATGCCAAATAAAGTTGTGACAAGACATTACTTCCGAAAATACAAAGAAGCTATCGCCCTGCAGTCCATAGATGCACAGTTCTGGGAGATGTACTACCAGGCAGTTGGAGAAATAAAATGTAGTGTGAACGGGGCCTTTGGACGGGTTTTACATCTGAAACAGGCTGTGGCTCGTCAGTCTTTCAATCACTACAACTTCGCATACGAAAAATGCATTAATATTTTTGAAGACAGCATCTCCAAGTCTGATGTGCAGTGGGTATGCAGATGCTGCCTGTCAAGGATGGGTTGGACTGTGGCCGCACCATGACTCTTGCTGATTTGCACCACCCTATGAGCCGGAAGTGCCCCGCAAGCAACAATCAATTCTGAAGCCATGGCAGTGTGCATTCATGAAACTGACCTCAATTCACTTCGGCCAATCTGGTTGTAATGCCAGCAGATATAGGAGGAGCAGCAGCCCTCATGGCAAAGCTACTGAGGTCCTTGCATTAATGCCCTGGATTTGTGCACGAGCATGTGAGGCAGCTATTAAGAGTTTTATAATCTCTGCAATGACTGCTGCCGTGCGCCAGGTGGCGGTACAGAGCCTTCGGCACAACAGGCACAAACTTCTGCCAGAGAGATCCTTTAACAGGTTGTCAGCTGTACACAGATGATTTGCGTACTATATCTCAGACACTGCAGTAAAGCAGGAGTTTCCTTAAAAAGCGTTAGTTTAACCTGTGATGCGGGCCACTTGGCAGGGTTGGTGTCAGAAGGGCAGGTTTTACAGTTCACTGTGAGGGCAGATTATTTTGCTGTGTGCGGATAGGTACCACAAGGCCATTTGAGTCGCCTTGGGTCAGACTGGACTATAAGGCAATTTCGTGGTGCCAGAAGGGCTGGTCTGACAGATCATTGTGATGGACGAGTTTTTTGGCTGTTTGTGGCCATATTTTATGGTTTGGTGGGCCCGTTTTTACTGTTGTTTTCCCGGATATTACCATAAACCATGCCCATAGCAAGTACAAATGCATGCAGTGGCCCGTTCAATGCAAAAGCCCTGTGCAGCGTCTTTAGAAGTTCAAATCTTCAGCGATTTGCAGAATATGGTCCACTTTTTTTTTTACCTATGTGACTCGCTAATGGGGGTGACTTTATTTTCGTGCTTGGAGCTATTTTCTGCCACAGTTGATCCTGCTCACCTACAACCAGTCGAGGCCTTTTACTCAGTAGCACTTTGCATGTCAAGACTTGTGAGCACTGGACTGTAATGGGATAAGTAAATGTACAAATCCCAGAACCCAAAGTGATCTGTGAAGCTTCCATTGGTGCAGCCGGTGAAGTGGCACTGAGGCCCAGGGGCCTGAGGGGCCCATTGAACCCTGATTATTGCTGTATTTTATCATTCAAACAGCAGCCAGGGGGACCATTTCCTTCATTTCACTAGAGCCCATGAGACACGGGTTTCACTGCTGTGTACAGACAAGGGGGCATATTTAGAACTGACGCATCGGCATTGCTGCGCCACATCTTGTGCCTGTCGCAAATGCCCTAACGATGTCATGGATGCGCTGTATTTACAATACAGTGCACAATGGCGCAAGGATTCACGGATGCGTCAGAAAATGTGAAGAATCTTTTGGCGCTAAAGTGACGCATTGCTGAAGTTGGTCGTAAAACTGACGCAACTCCAGCAATGCGTCAGAACCGGGAGGTGAGTCCCATGTTAAAAGCCATGTATCTATCTTTACGCCTGGTTTGAGAAGGCGTAGGGATTTTGACACAGTCAAGTCATAGAGTGACGCAGTGAGAAGTTGTAAATTTCACTGTGTCAGTTCTACTTGGCGTTTAGCGTGGGAATGCCTACCCTGCATACATTATACCTGGCTCAGGTATAATGTGATGCAGGCCTTTACAAACTGACGCATTGGGCCCAATGCGTCAGTTTGTAAATATGGAGCACTGTGGAGCACTGATTGTGCTACTGCTGCGTCAAAAAAAATGACAGTGTAACAATGCTAGCTCCTTGTAAATATGCCCCAAGATGTCTTATGGGTAGGAAACCTATAATTAAAAGATAAGCTCATCAGACAGTGAGGCAAAATCACAAAAACATTTATGAGTACCGGAAGTCATACTGCAGGAGTACTCTTTAACATACTTTTACATGCCTTTGTGAATAGGACCAGAAACGTCAAACTTCCTGTTAGTAAAAGTGCAAAGAGGGCACTGTTCTTTCTGTTTGTACAAACTGTATAATATTCCCTGAATATTCCCATCTTGAAAGATTTGCAGCTCATTCACGAAGGTTTGTAAGAGTACAGAAAAGAATACTACAGGGATACTATTATACATACTCCGAAATACATTTGTGAACAGGTCCCTGCCAGTTTATTTGTACTATGGACCTGAGCCAAATATTTTATAAGAATCGTTGAATCTTTTAGCGAAATTTCTAGGTACTATAAATTACCCACAGCATACTTCCTCGAAATAGTCAAAACATTATTTGAACCGTAAGTCTAACTTTTTAATGATCTGAATTGATTTGAAACACGATTCGAGAATTCCTGGCCTTGAATTACATCACACGGATAGAAATATAATTCAGCGTCTGACAGGTCATGATTTACATCAGCAGTGGTGCGTAGGGCCCTGAATGCTGATCGGACACACATTTCTGCCCTTTGTCAGCATTGCATATTCCTCTGTGGCGCAGGCCTGCTGCATTGAATGGGATGAGTGGTCTGTACATCCTCAGCTCCAGCCGCGGCCGGACCATTGGGGCTGAGGGGCCATGCCCCCTCACCTTTTGCCCCTAAGAACAGTGTTGGTTAGGCTGAGCAAATGTCGGCCTGATGGACACTGTTCATTTTCATGTCAGACAGCCAGGAGCTAGACATGCGCTAAATGCTCAGGCTCCTGGCTGCCTGAGCTTAACTTTGCTGGGCTGAGGAAGTCACAGCTCTTGTGGGCATGACCTCTTCAGCTCAGCAAACAACCGCGAGGCCCTCCCCCTCATGAGGAGGGGAGGTGTCACTCATTGCCTCGCACCTGGGCGCTTCAATTGTAAGCCCTGAAGCGCCCAGGGTCGAGTATCAATCAGTGACACTTCATCACAGAGTGGGGTGGGGTCAGCAGCCTCACTGACCCCATCCCACTCTGTGATGACGTTGGGATGACGTTGGGACCTGAGGTCAGGTCAGCCAATGAGGGAAGGCAGCAGTCCGAAGCCTTCTGGGACCTTCAAAGCAGAGCCGCAAGTAAGTGTGATTTTTTTTTTAAGTTAATGTTTGGTGCGTGCGTGTATGTATGAATATTTGATAATGAGTGTTGTGAATGAATGTGTGTGTGCGTGTGTGTGAATGCATGGCTGTGAGTGTGTGTGTGTCCTGTCTGCCCCCTCCCTCCTAAAATTACCGGCCGCCACTGCTCAGCTCATCCCTGTATGACTAAGGGATAGTATGTTCCTGTAACACCCTATACTCACAGTCATGTTGGCATTTTCTGCCCGGTGGAAAATTTGTGTGTTTTCGTAAGATACGTACCTGCATTTCATATTACAGAAATAAATGTATTTGTGCATTTGTAGAATGTGAGAGTTTTCGTCTCTGCGCAGGTGGGGAAAATGTTTTTATGACTATGACCCACACTGTCAGTACTAAGCATTATGTAAAAATGTGTGAGCCTTGGAGCAAGCTGCAGAAATCCTACGAAACAGTCTAGTGTATTTCAGACAGTGACTATTGCAATTGGTGTCATTATGAGAGAGACCTATAGACACCCCCCACGGTCAGGAGGTTGTTGGTTTTCTTTGCAGTTTTATATAGTGCAAACTCGACCCGAAGGTATTGAAGCGCTTTACCTAAGCACCAGTTGCATTACATAAGAACACAATAATTTTTTGTAGGCACGGGGACATTAAATGATTTGCCTAGAATCACAAGATGTTGAGAGAACGCCGAAACTCTAACCCGGGGACATATTTACAAGGCCCCTGTGCCACTGGAGCATCACTTTTTTTGACATTACAGTGACGCGCTATGCTGAGCCGTATTTACAATGCCACGCATAGCCCCTGCGTGGCTTTTCATGGCCTTGTAAATATGGCCCCCTATCACGCAATACTCTGCATGAAAGGGACGTTCCATGGGTGCTGCTGCGGATTCTGACGCATTCCCAGATGTACAAGGTTTCATAAACCTGGGAATGCATCAGATTCTAACGCCTAACCAGGGGAGGCGTTAAAGTAGTGCAACGCAGAGATATACCTTTATTTCTCCTCATTCTTTGCTCTTTGTATGAGTACTGCACTCTGCAGCACACATAGAAGGAGGAAAACGCCATCAATTATTGTTTTTGTGCAGGAAGGTGTCCCTTTTTGCACAAAAACAATCATCCCTGCAACGCAGGCCCCTTGCACCATGGTAGAGGAAAGCACAGGGATGCGTCATATTGCTGTAAATACAAAGCATCCCTACACTTTCCTAATGACGCAGCTCGGCGCAGCTAGATAGCTTACAGCACCGCGCTGTCTCATTTTCTAGTAAATATGCATCCCGGTTCCTCAGACACTAAGTCGGCAGCTCTGGTTGCTAACGCCACATCCTCTCCCCATTGCTATATTATTAATGCACACTTTTTCTTCAGCAGTCACACTTCAAAACGGGTCACCTGTAGATACTCCTCGTTTTTTGAAATACAAGAAAATGTTGCCCAAGGACAATCACGAGGTCTGATCAAGTGTGGAAGCCGGGATTTCAATCTCAAGGCTAGATCGCAGAAGTGCTGTAGCGCCTAGGAAACTGTCCTAATGGACCACTAATACCGACCCACAGATTTCAGTATTCGGTTTTCTGAACCTTCAGGTGAATGTGCAGTTTTTTTATGTGTAAGCAATCAACCGCTGATGTTCAAGTTCTGGAAAATAGGCAGCAATTCGAAAATTCTGTACCCGATGTCTTCTCCCCACTGCCTCTTCCTCCATTCCAACAATCCTTAACTGAGAAATAAATATGTAAGTAATATTTAATAATAAAATATTGGAGTAAACCGACCAACCTCCACGAAACAATACAATTTAGTACAGAGAGTGGGGTCTAATATGGAGGTCGCTATGAGAGGGGCAGACAGACAGACGTCTTTGCAGACAGGGAGAAACAGGAGTTTCCTATTGCCTCATTCGGAATTAATGAATGTAAATATGTAGTGCGCGCTACAATTGCAACTACCTCTGGGTATTCCTACATATTTGACATATGAGGAAACTGAGGCCCAGTGACAGAGTCATTTATCCAGGACAATACATTCTGGTCAGATGGGAAAGCTGGATTTCAATCTGGGTCTCCAAAGGTTCTTACCACCATTTGAGTTCAGCTCTGAGCCAAACTTGGCAAAGCTGGCGTGCGTGGTCACGCTAGTGGCGTCTCCTACATCAATATGTTAAATTACCAGTGGCTAAAAGATTGGCCTAAAGTCCTTTAAAGGAATGTTCTGTTTGGCGTTATTGTTGAAACTGGATTGAAAGGAAATTTGTTGTGCCTGTGCAGTCACCAAAAGTGATGAAAACCGGTGAAAAGTGTTTATTTGTTATTTTATATGTTTTTGGGTGGAACGTTGTGTAAAAGAAAAAAAAGCTATGCTATGCCCTGCTTTGCATTACTTTGCGTCAAGGGGGCATCCCATGGATGGTACATGGGGATTCACACACTACCACCCAAGGTTTTTGGCGCAAAATCCTATCTACTAACAAGGGTAGACAAGACTTTGTGGCAAAAAAAATTCCTACTGAAGGCACCCGTAAAGTAGAAAAAATGTCTTTATTTCTCCAAACCTTTTAAACTTTGCATCTGAGGTGTGCTGTATGCACATCACATATAGAAGGTGGCAACATCACAATTAGAAGGTGGGAACATCACATATAGAAGGTGGGAAAGTTTTATGCTTAGTCTAAGCAGTGTTATGTACTGGAAGGGTACCCTTCCAGTCAAACCCTATGCTAGATTTATGCATGCACCTTTTCCCTATGGTGCAAAGGTGTGTGTGGTGCTAGGCAGCCTGATTGTGCGCCAAGGAAGAGAGCAGCAGCGTCAAATATTTGTAGATATGGTGCTGTGCTACTCTCTGGTTCGCACAATGCAATACAGCTAAGTTGGCTGGTGAAATAATAGTAAATTAGCTCTTCACTCACATCAATAAAGATGGCTGCTGTCTCAATCAAAACAGTAATACAAATGCTAGTTTTATTAACTCAGTTTAAATATTGTACAGCAAACTTCTGAACATCTACATCGAAACAAGTATATGTCAACCTTAAAACGCTCCTGGATTTTTTATTTTACTTTTATTTATAGTTTATTAATCACATTCTTGCTTTTGACTGTGTACAGCTCCCCGCTGCCTTTGGCTAGGTTTGTACTGTACAAATACCACAAACACATTAATTTGTGCATACATATGTAATAGTGGCTGTATAAACCATGTAAACCTATTAGAATCATGCATATAGAATCCAAATATTAAAAGTATGTAACAACTTCTTGTTAAATGACTTCCCAAAATGTACATTCTGCTTTAATTATTGTTTTATCATTTGCATATAGCTGTAGGCCAATCAGATAAACCACAAGGCTCAACATGTAGCGTACGTGTCGAAGAACAAATTAATTTTAAAGAGATACAGCCTCAATCAAAATCTCTAACCATGATGGTATTTAGAAAGAATATCCGAAACAGAAATATTGTTGGACACAATATCATGTCAAAAATATCGAGGACAAAAATATTGTGAAGGTAAGTTTCTATAGGTAAGTACAGTATTACTATATATAACTCCACATATATGTACCATGACGATATATAAATATATCTTCAAGGTACGTAGATGTGGAGTTAAGAATAGTAAATCTATCTTAACCTAGTTGCACTTACCTTCTCGATATTTTGGTCCTCGATATTTCTGACATGCAGTGCTTAATTTGAGCCGGTGCTTTCTGGTGCTGAGCACCGGCACTTAATTGGTTTCCGGTGCTTGGCACCGGCCCCTAATTGTCAATACCACACTTAGGGCAGTCTGCCACATGGTGGCGCTGCTCATGTAATTTAGAGATGAGCAGTATAACAGTTGTTTAGGAAAACAATATACATTAAAAAATTGCTAATACCTGCCTCCCCAGCCATTCCTTTTGCTTTGGGGACCTGGAATAATCTGAACTGTCGCATTTACATGCGAGAGAGATGGTTAGTAGTTGTTTTGGCAGCAATGACAAGGGCGATGGGTGGTGCAAGCTGCAGTGGCCTCCTGGTCAGAGCCCTGGCACTTAATATTTTACAAATTAAGCACTGCTGACACGATATTCTGTCCACGCGATATCTGTGTTTCTGAAATTCTGTCAGTGATCCACAGTGATTTGGCTCAGGTAGAATTTACAGAATTTAAAGGATCTATTTTTAAAATTAATACCAGTTCAATCACTTGTCCGTTCAAATATTTGAATAGGACATAGTGGAATTTGAATAAAACATAATCATATCTGGGGTTGATTAGTTTTCTTACAAAGTCTGGTGAATCGTCAGGGGCACAGGGTTTGGTACATAGCGTGTGACCTCTTCGTTGTGATCATGTAATCTTCTGCTGTTCTGGCAAAGGCCACTAATTGGTGTTTATACTTTACGTTTAGATTTCTGAACAGGTACAGAAAGATCCATAGATATCCACTCACTCTGCATGATGATAACTAAGCATGGCAGAAGGATACATTTACATCATGAATTTGTCAACCTTGCACATCCAATTCTGCTACAAAACCCATTGGTGATTTATTCGACACCCTTGATTCTCTAAATACCAAATTCAGCACCTCTACCTCTGTGATCAGCACGATAGGGAAGTCATTTTATTCAGTCCTAATCTCCTCAAATGGAGTCGTATTTGGGAGCCAAAAACAGCAGAATGCTGCCTATAAAGGGTTGACCGAGAGATTGTTATATGGGAGCCATGGCAAAAATTGTTGCAGTTTTTATCTTGCGTGCTTTTAATATTTTGGCGCTGGTTGTATACCTGCAAAGGGCATTTGCTGTAGCCAAGGCACATTTATTTTCAGCCTGGTAATCTGTGCACCAATTCAACCTGCTCTCAATCCATACTTTCAGATATTTATGTTGAAATGCATGCTGTTGAGTGGTCCCATTGAGATGTCCCACGCCCTTTCTGGCAACCAGGGTTAGACTGGGACAGAAAATAGGCCTGGGCACCAAAATAAAAGGGACCACCCTTGGGGAATTATATAGCTAAAAAAAATGGCGATGTTTGCAAATTGGTCCAGCTTTGAACTGATAAAGACACGCTGTATACGTGTTTTGCAAGCATGGATTTGTGCTTGCAGCAGGCAATGTTTGTGATATTGGCAAAATCAACAGCAAACACCAGCACACAAGACCATAAAACAGGTCTACAAAAAACTGACCTGTCAGACCACACCAACAGGCAGTGCTTGATTGCCCTATTGGCAGCCGCGGCCCGTGCAGGTAAGAGGGGTGGGGCCGGGTAGGGGGGATTTCGACAGACGAGGACAAGGGAAAATTAATTAATTATTTAATTTTCCCTTGTGGTCGTCTGTCGGATCCCCCCCAACCCGGCCCCACCGTTCTAACTTGAACCGGCCGTGGCTGCCTATAGGCTTATTTGTGGGCAACTTCCCAAAAGTCGTAACCTGAGTCAAAGTGATATTGGCAACAAGTGAGTTCGAAGCAGGTGGCCTTTTAAGCAATGCAAGTTTATATTCTGACACTGATCCTGTTGGAAATATTCTGTTTTATAAGAACCCCTCTATCCGACATACGAAATGGTCAATATCATACCAGTATGTAAAGTTTCGCTGGAAGGGACTAATTCTTTTCAGACAAATGTGTATACAGTTACATTTTTTGCACAATCACTTTCTCATCCATCATTACTTTGAACCGGGCGTACAATATATAAACTGAGGGTCTGATTCACAAAGGTAACTTACACTTGAGTAAGCTTACTACTTTTTGGTATTCACAAACTGTAGTAACTTACTCTTTTGTGGTAAGCCTAGCACTACACGTGACCAACTACTGGTACTGCAATAACCTCCAATAAAAAAAATGGTTGATAGGTAATTAAAATAAAACTCCATAGGGAAATATTACATTAGATTAAATTATTTAAAATAGCTAAAAATATAAATAAACATACATTATTTTTTTATATATGATTTTATATTTTTTTACTATTCATTTATATTTAAAATTTTAAATATTGTAACATAATGTGTGATGTATTGTACACAACTCTTCTGAAGCAAGAAGGACAACATTGTAGGGTATATTTTCATGTAGAGTGGCCCCGTGGATATCGAGTACTTCTGTGAGGTGGATACACGCCTGGTGCAACATCTAATCCCACCAAGGCTAAAACTACAATGAAATGGACCACTGACAATCGAAAGAAAACTGGATTGCATGCTTCTTCCTGTGTAAACCTTTTTTTTTAGGCTTGGCTTCATGAATGCAACTTATCATGTATTCTCAGCTTTTTAGATGTTATCTGTTCCTTTAGGGACTGGTCATATAGGAATGCCTTCCGAGAGGGAGCCAAAGCCCCCTCTAATTGTTCCATCTTCCTGCACTTCTACACACAGCTCTGATAGTCTTCCAAGCGGAAGGGACCACGCCACATCCTGGGCGAGTAGGCTTTCTACCTGAGGCCCTTTGTCTAGGAAAAAACAGATCCGGGGAAGTCCTGACCCAGAAAACTATGGACATTGAAAGGAATATCAGGTGGCCCTTGGTGTCACCCGAACAATCCAGAACTCTTTGCCGAAGGGAAGGATGCTCCTTCAGGGTAGCTTACTGGGGAATGGTCTGAGGAGCCTGCTGTCCCTAGAGAATGGCTACCACTAGCAGGGCCGGACTGGTAATTCCGGGCACCGGGCAATCCCCCGGTAGGCTGGATGGGGTGGGGGCCGGTTTTGTGTGACAGTGGGCCGGTTTTGTTGCTGGGGCCGATTTGGACCCCTGCTGACTGTGCATAATGCTGGTGCTGCACCGGTCCGCACGCACCGTCCGTGTCCGTGACTCACAGTGACCCGATTTCAATTTCATTTAGGCAGGCAGGCTACTAGTCTATGATTATAATTTATTAAATCCACCTGCACCAGCACCTCCATGCCGAACGCAGCGCGCGCAGATGTCTCCGCCGCCGCGTCTGCGCGCCGCGGTTTTGCAGTTCAGCCTTAGGGTGGGGTCTGCCTAGGCCTGGGTCTGCCTGGTGATGATCATACACATTGCTATTTGCTGGGGCCAGGGGGGCTCGCACAATAAAAAGTGAGCGTGACTGCTGGTGAGGCGAGGTCGAGGAGGCAGGCATCTCAGAGGCCAGAGAGACGACTGAGAAAGGGAGGCACCCCATAATTTAATTATTTCTAGCCCCCCTGTGTGCCACCCGCAGCCTCAGGTGAGTCTATTGTCCGTCCAGTCGAGTCGAGTGAAAAATGCTTTGTTTTGGCCTTTCTGTCTCCCAAATTTTCTTGGGGGGACAACCCCCCAAACTCCCCCTAGTAGTGGTTGCTCAATGCGCTTGCTCGCTACACGTGGGGGCTGGTCTCACTTTTACTTTGTTCTCTCTTATTCACTACTTGTGTCTATTTTTGGTGCTCTCTGAAAGAATGTCCATGGGTACATATGACTGGGTTGGTAACCTGGTGCTCTTTAAGGTCATCATCTACTATTTACTGTGCTTTGAAAGTTGATACAATTGAATATGTAATGAAAAATGTGCTGTAAAATTCACCATTTTGGTCTGTCTTTTTCCAAATCCAGAATCCCCCCAAACCCCCCTAGTAGTGGTCGGGGATGCTCCCTGCACTCGCTCGCTACGCACCGGACGGGGGCTGGTCTGGAAAAATTTGCCAGGGCTGCTTTCAGTTCCCAGTCCGGCCCTGGTGATTTGATTAAAATTTCCATGGATCACTAGCATCAGAGTCACCCAGGCAGATGCTAGTGTACACATAATCGCTGCCACTCCTCGAGTCATAGCCTAGAGTGACTAGAGCCAGGCTGAGGCCAGCCACCACCTCGCTCCACCCCTGCGGAACCGGGCCGGGGCCTAACCTTTTGCTTTTAATTCCGGCCCGGTTGCGACACCCCCAGACAGTGCCATGGCGCATAAATCAGATCAGGCCAGGTCATAGGATCAGGATTGCATGCAATTTAAACGACTCGACTGGACGGACAATAGACTCACCTGAGGCTGGGGGCGGCACACAGGGGGGCTAGAAATAATTAAATTATGGGGTGCCTCCCTTTCTCAGTCGTCTCTCTGGCCTCTGAGATGCCTGCCTCCTCGACCTCGCCTCACCAGCAGTCACGCGCACTTTTTATTGCGCGAGCCCCCCTGGCCCCAGCAAATAGCAATGTGCATGATCATCACCAGGCAGACCTAGGCCTGGGCAGACCCCACCCTAAGGCTGAACTGTAAAACCGCGGCGCGCAGACGCGGCGGCGGAGACATCTGCGCGCGCTGCGCGCGGCATGGAAGTGCTGGTGCAGGTGGATTTAATAAATTATAATCATAGACTAGTAGCCTGCCTGCCTAAATGAAATTGAAATCGGGTCACTGTGAGTCACGGACACGGACGGTGCGTGCGTGCGTGCGGACCGGTGCAGCACCAGCATTATGCACAGTCAGCAGGGGTCCAAATCGGCCCCTGCAACAAAACCGGCCCACTGTCACACAAAACCGGCCCCCACCCCATCTAGCCTACCGAGGGATTGCCCGGTGCCCGGAATTACCAGTCCGGCCCTGCAAATCACTCAGTTGTGAAGTGAGAGTGACGTCCCTTGCGGAGTGGACCTATCCCGGACCGCGATCCATGTAACTTAGTCATCACCCCTTTCACTATTCCAAAATGGAACAGCAAAGTGAAAGCCTGTCGTTTATCTAAATTGAACACACAGACGATGTGTATGCCAAAGCAAGCTGCGCACGTCCTGACATTAGGGAATCGGACATGGTTTATTTTGTTCACTCCTTGGTGGAGCGACCCGGGCAACACACATCAGCCTGACACAAACTCACTGCCCATAACACCGTGTTTACACACCACGTAACGTCGACCTGTGTCTGGAAGAGGTCCACTGTCTACAGTGAATGGCACGCGCCTCATTTAGACAATAGCTACTACTAAGCTGCATTTATTTGATCTATTTTATCTTTAAATTATTTCCCGTAAACTTTCTTCAAATGCCACAGTTATTGATCAAATCCTATTTACATATGACTTTCAGAAAGATGCGCCTGTTTAAGGGCAGGGGGGACACGTTTGAATAATACTGTTTACATACTCGCATTGCACCATGAATTGTTTTATGCAATGGGGGGAGGGGTAGCTGATTTCTGTGTCCAGTGAGCAAATAAAGCAAGGAAAAGTGAACAACGTTAGCTCGTGTGTAGCACAAATACGGACCATGTAGGCTTTTGTTACTTTGTGTGTGAGGACGTGTGTGGTATGTTGTGTAGGCCCAGATTCTCCTCCCTAACTCCATAATATATGTGGAAACGGAGTTGGACTGGTTATTGGTTTGCAAACTAGGATGCATTTTTTGTAGCGAGACATTGGGGTAAGATTGTTTTGGCAGTCTGTATTTTTAAGTCTCTGTTGTTGTGAAAGGTGTTTTTCAGTCTTGTGTTGTCACATACAACCATTGAGGACTCACTTGCATTTACACTCACCCTCCAGAGTTTTGATCTCTTGCTTTCCTTGATGATGAATTAAATTCAACCAATGAAAGAATATCTAGGATTCCCTGGGGTTCAACGGGACAAATGTGTTTTTGAGTGAAGATTGCTCACTTTAACTGGCATGTTGAAGCAGCTGTGGGCATGTACACACGGTGTGCGTATATGTGAGTAGACAGGAAGAGGCATATGCACACCAGGGCCGGACTGGTAATTCCGGGCATCGGGCAATCCCCCAGTAGGCTGGATGGGGTGGGGGCTGGTTTTGTGACAGGGGGCCAGTTTTGTTGCAGGGGCCGATTTGGGCCCTGACCGTGACCGACCGTGAGTCACAGACAGGGTCTGAGCCAGTTCAGTAGTCTGTCTGACCAAACATTAAATAAGCACAACTATCTCTCTGCATAATGCTGGTGCTGCACCGCACGCACCGTCCGTGTCCGTGACTCAGTGACCCGATTTAAATTTCATTTAGGCAGGCAGGCTACTATGATTATAATTTATTAAAATCCACCTGCACCAGCACCTCCATGCCGCACTCATCGCCGCAGAAAACGTTGCATATGCTGATAGCAGGTGACCATATAGACGTAGAGGAAGTGTCTACCCTTCTAAGGGCAAATGATCATTTTAAATACCTTGGCAATGTGACAATCATCATAATTAAAAATTTTGATTTGCTGCGCGCAGGCATTGTGTCTGTCCTAACAAGAAGTGGAGATGGCTTTTATTCAGCTTTGTTCGGGAAGGAGATGGAACAGATCTGCCGGATTGTAAACCCAGAGTTTTTAATTGAATGCATTAACACAATGTGTGCATAGGCCGTGCGATTATAATATATGATGGTGCACTGTTTGTATTTTGAACCTGCAAGATATACTGTGATAAAGCTGTCGGGCCAAACTCTTACAATGTCCTTCGCATACATCTTTGTCCTCTCATCAAAGCTCATCCATCTATCCATTTATTCATCCATCCAGCCATCCATCCATCCATCCATCCATATATCCATCCATTTAAATGGGATTACTCTCCGTAGTCTCCTCCAGGTTCTTTTGAGATTCAAAAGGCTGCGCACATGCGATGCACATGTAAAGCACATGCCTGTCATAAAGTGTCCTACAAGTTGTCACACAAGTGAATTGTCACATAAGTGCCCTTGAGGACAACCTATGCTTCATGTTCACGGTTGGGCTAAATGGTTGGTGGTAGGGTCTATAACTATTTGCTGCTGATACAATGGCAGTGGGATATGCCAATTATTAACTCCTCAAAGTAAATGGACATACGTATCTGCTAATCTGCTTCACATAACACTCAGAATACTTTTAAAAGAACTTAAAAAAATATGCATCTGTAAACTCTCTCCTGTGTTAAACATTCAAAATGATACTGGGACTTCATGGGGAGACGCTCTTCAAGGATGGTGAGCTGTAGCACTAGTCTTCCACAGGCCTCCCTTGTGAAGTGTTTTTTAGATACATATTGTACATACTGACTGCTGAGACATGGTTAGATAAGTCCTTGTCGGCCTAAGATTCCTCCAAATTAAATTCAGGTTTGATCTGCTTTATTACATCAAAAAAGGCAATTTTTGTTGGCTCTTAGGGCTCAGTGCACTTTACCACCGCTAACCAGTGCTAAAGTGCTTGCGCTCTTTCCTTTAAACATGGTAAAATTGGCTTACACCGAATTGGCAAATTTAATTTACTTGTAAGTCCCTAGAAATGTGGTTCTACATGTAACCAGGGACTGTAAATTAAATGCTGCTAGTGGGCCTGCAACACTTATTGTGCCACCCACGTAGGTAGCCTATTTAAACATGTGTCAAGGCCAGGGCCTGCCATTGCAGTCTGCCTGTGCAGTTGTAAAACTGCCATTTTGACCTGGCAAAAGGAACCTTTTGCCAGGCCTAAAAATATTCCCTTTTACTACATATGTCACCAGGATGTCACCACTAGCGTAAGCCCTTTCCATAAGGCAGGGTGCAGTATGCAGAGTGCAGTGTATTTAAATGGTTTGGCATATACTTTTAAGTTTTATATGTCCCGGAATAGGCGAGGCTGAATTGCTACCCTTGTTCTTTGTGTGATGCTTGAATTTTTCACAATCCCATGACTTCAGTGATGTACAGGCAACATTGATAAATTGGTTATATTTAAATTCATGTTTCGTGCTCGACATTTCATTTTTTAGTGTTCTCTGTAGGAATGTCTGATTTATGACTGGGTATCCTGGTGCTCCATAAGGTAATCATTTACTATGCTTTAACCCTTTTGGTGTGTTGGACGGCCCCCGGCCGTCCGACGTCACGGTGGGCGTGTGCGGAGGACGGCCGTGGGCCGTCCGAACCACGCCCACTGTTTAATTCGCCCGCACCGCGGCGGAATTTGCGCCGCGGTAAACGGGTTAAAAGTTAATACAATCTAATATGTAATGAAAAATGTGTTGAAAAATGCTTTGTTTTGGCCTTTCTGTCTCCCAAATTTTCTTGGGGGGACAACCCCCCAAACTCCCCCTAGTAGTGGTTGCTCACTGCGCTTGCTCGCAACACGTGGGGGCTGGTCTCACTTTTACTTTGTTCTCTCTTATTCACTACTTGTGTCTATTTTTGGTGCTCTCTGAAAGAATGTCTATGGGTACATATGACTGGGTTGGTAACCTGGTGCTCTTTAAGGTCATCATCTACTATTTACTGTGCTTTGAAAGTTGATACAATTGAATATGTAATGAAAAATGTGCTGTAAAATTCACCATTTTGGTCTGTCGTTTTCCAAAATTTTCTTGGAGGGGGAGAATCCCCCCAAACCCCCCTAGTAGTGGTCGGGGACGCTCGCTGCGCTCGCTCGCAACGCGCCGGACGGGGGCTGATCTGGAAAAATTTGCCAGGGCTGCTTTCAGTTCCCAGTCCGGCCCTGACCACTAGACAGTGACGCTATGGAAGCAATGATATAATGGTACTAGAAGATAGCCTGGTTCCTATGCTGATCTTATGCTGATATTATGTAGGTCTGGAGGCCTGCTGTGCTGTCAGTTAGAAATCTGAAGCACGTCTGAGTGGTACTGCCCATAGCTGGGGAGTCCAGAGACTGCCTGCAACCCTACTCAGCCTCAATACATGCTGTCCTACAAACTCGACCCCCATCCGAATCCCTTTTAGCATAACACTTACAGATATCCAGAGGCTAGAAGAACCTAGTCATTTCCTTCTGCTTCACGAGGGAGGTTAAAGAAGAAATAATATTTCCTTCTCAAACACCGGGGGACAGATCCTACACCCCAGGGGTGACCCTCAGGCAATATAGAGTAACTTTTGCTTTGTAAGAGCAATTTTTGGTGGCTCTGCTTTCCGACTGCTGTGCTGCTTTTGTTCTTTATTTCATAAGTCATTACTGCCGCAGGGACACAGCCTGCAGTCTTTGACATCCAGTCTGTAGTTGCCAGCCTGTCATCCTTCCATCCTTCCACGCTTTGTAACTTCAAGGTAACATCTTTTATAGCACCGGATAAAACATGTGTCTCATCTTCAAAGGGACTGGTTGGGTGACAACCTGCGACCAGAATGTAGCGCTGTCTTCCTTAATTATTGTACTTAGACCTCCAGCAAAGCTTCACCAAATCAATTTCATGCCCACTTAAGTGTTTCTCTTCCATGGCCGATGGTCCATAACCCAGGGCACCCTTCGACAGCTGCTTCTCCAGAAATCTCGGATCAGAAGATTGGGGGGTTCATTTATGGGTCTGATCCTTCTAACATGACACTCTTTCTAACTATTTAAAGAGTTTATTCGTAAGGGCTGCAGAGAAAGGGATTACTTCATATGAAAAATGTTTCACTTATGATGAAAAAAATTGTCACTTTTTCTCTTAACAATGCAGGTGTGGGGGTAGGCGTGGCCAAACACGGATGGAGTTGAAGTGAGCTTTTCAGGCCCCGATACGCAACCTGGGCCTGGTCGCGCCTCGTGGCCCTGTCAAAATATCAGCTCCCGGCCCGGTCTCCTCTAACCTGTGGCATGTGCTCATTGAGGACAACAGGGAGGGAGGTACGTCGGGCCCTGGTGCACAGTGGAGAGCAGCCCCCGACATCCATCGCAGCTACAGAGCACCTAGAGGAGCCAACAGGGCCCATGGCATCAGCACTGCAATAATGCTTGCAGAGCCAGGCAACTGTGCCAACATGAGGTGTGCTGCGCGACCCCGTGGGAGCGGCTCCCTTGGTGGGCTGTGGGGTGCACACCAATTGGCCTCCCCCTTGATGTTGGTGGTGGTGTGGGACCCCGGGGTGCGGGCGGGGGGGCCTTTGGAAGCGAGTTGAGGCCCAGGAACGAGGCAGGCCTTCAGAACCTGCATGCATAGGAGTGAGGGCTGTGGTCGCCCCCTCCTCCCTTCGTGACGCTGGCAGATGTAGGCGCTAGGAGGCCCATATGGACTCCCTTGAGTTGTGCTGTGCCACGGGAGCAGGGTACGAGTCGGGGGTACACGCGGGTGGACGGCGTCCCCCCACTTTTTTCACAGGGTGGACGCCGTCCACCCTGCCAAGAAGTGTGGCCCCACCCTAAAATATGCTGAATTCGTCCCGGTGCAATTTACAAACACCGGGACACACCCTGCAGCGCCTGCACGTTGTTATCTGCTTTCTATCTGCAACAACGTGCAGGCGGGGAGGGGGCTCTCTTAGTTCTGACTCCTGCTGGGCCCATAACAAAGGCCGAATCGAAGGGGTCATCAGGCCTCCTTTTGTTGGAGTCTCCTGGCTGGGAGCAGTCAGGAGCCTCACACCTGATGCAAATGCAGCAGAGGGGCAACAAAGGCTCACACCTTGTTAGCACTTCACACATACTGAAGAGAGGCAGCTTTTAACTTTGTTCAGGCTCTGTTTAGGAGATATGCATGCACTGTAGAAACTTCAGATGTGTTGATGTTTCCCAGCATTTGTACAAAATAAATAGCATTTATATAGCGCTTATACCCCTGAGGAGGAGTTGTAATAATTTAAATATCACTATTTCTTTTAAAGCACTGTGGCTAGAGAAAACTTAACGCTGATAAAAGGTAACATTGTTTTATTTGTAGTGTACAAAAGTGTGAATCTTCTGCCTAAATCAGGAGGGTTTCCCTGTATACTTGAAATGTGCTCAAATGTACTCATGATACATCTGCTAAACATATATGTGAGGGCTTAAGATCTGATGTCACTTCTTGTGATGCCAGTTCCTGTGATGTAACGCGCTGTGATGTCACGCGCTGCGATGTCATGCGCCGCGATGCCACGCGCCGCGATGCCACACGCCACAATGCCACTTGCATACTGATTAAATAGGTTAGTCCCCCCACTTCTTTTTTTAGCACTTGTGCCCTGCACGGGAGGGGCATTCTTGGGCCGTGCCGGTGGTATCTTGGATGACGACTCCCCCTCCCATCGGAATCCTAATCCATACTTGCTGACTGACTTTTCAGGTCCTCTCGGGGTATGGCGAAAGGTATTGATGGTGGGACATCATGGCAGCCACCTTCATTGCTTGGCCCCTACTGTGCCTTCGTGTAGGGGCAACCATTGCCTGGTGGCTTGAGGGACCTGTAATCTGACCTAGTACGCTTGATGAAACCTACTGCTTCTTGCCGCTGTTGTTGCCTGTGAACCCCGTCTACTTCCTGGGTGCCACTGCGGGGTTGCCTTGTATCAACCTGATACCTGGTGTGGCCCCCCTGCTCCATTTGATGCCCCTTTGAGACTTTGGACTTGTCCCCATTGCCCTGGGAGGCAGCCTGTGGACTTACCGTGGGTGGTGAGCTGTGCGTGGCCCTGAAGGAGACTCCCTACTTGGTAGGGAGGATTGCAGGTGTTTCCCATTGCCTGGTGCTTGAGGGCCCTGTGTTGTACTTGCGTATTCCCCGTCTGTGAACAACATGTGGCGCCAAAACTGCTGGAAAGAGGTTCTGGTGCAGGTGGTGGAGGACCCCTGGAGGTGAGACTAGCCCACTGGCCGGATTGGTGCAGGTCCCGGGGATGGGGTGGCGCTCCAATGATGGCACACGTGCAGCGTGACCGGCGGAATGCAGCTGCTAAACTCATGACCTAAGACTCAGAGCTGCACCCGTTAATCACTTGAGATGCCGCAGGTGATTCGGGCACAGGCCTTGAGTCTGATTCCATGCTGGAAACTGTTTGGAGCAGAAACTTGCCTCAGGTCACCCCGCAGACTGCCGATGATATCCACTGATCCTTTGGTTTCGATAGTACACTTGAGGGGGTGCTGTAGGGGATTCTTTGTTTCCTCCTACTGTGATGGCTATATTCATTGTCTGCCGGGGGTACCCTTACGGCAGGGTGTGCTCTTTTCTTCCTGCATGGCCGGGTCTGGGGCTTTGCTGGGGCTCCCTCCTCTTGACAAGGACTGTGTCCAGCTTCTGACACCCCCCAAGGAGTGGTGTAGGTGAATCCCTGGCCTACTGGTTTGTTTGGTTGAGTATTTTAGTTTGGATGGGGGGATGTTACCTTGCTGTCCTGGGGAGGGGGAGTTGGGATGTTTTTGTTGTTTTTTTTGGTTAGGGTCTGGCAGATGTCTGTTCTCTCTTCATTCTCCACTGGCTGTGGGGGCAACACTAACGCCTACAACTGCGGAGCTGGGGGGGTTGTTGCTGGACAGTGGTGCTTATTGATGTGTAATAACGTTAATGCCTACAAGCTTCTCTCCTGGAATGTGCGGGGGTCGAATAACATGGTTAAGTGCTACAAGGTGCACGCTTACCTGTGACGAAGATGAATCCATATAGCGATGTTGCAGGTGACTCACCTGAATGCTCAGGAGGGTGCTGCCCTGTGCAATCGCTGGCGGGCTCATGATGTTTACACCACATTCTCGCCCTTTGCTTAGCGGAAACTAATTTGGGTGCGACTGAGCATCCCCTTTCAAGTCACCAGTGAGAGTGTAGATACAAAGGGGTACTATTCCATTTTCACATGCCGTTTAGATAGTCGAGATATTTCTTTCATTAATGTCTACGCACCCAGGTTCGACCAATCCCTGTTTCTCCACACCTTATCCTATGTTTTGGCTCCCCTGCTGCCGCAAGCGCTTATTGTTGGTGGCGACTTTAATTGTGTCTCCGATGTTGACCTGGACCATTCTCACCCCTACTTGGGGATTCCCCCACCATCCATTTGGCTGGGAGATTCTCTTCCTGGTTGTTGTAAGGTGGAATAGAAGAATCCAGACACAGCAAAGGTAAGTTTTCTTTGGAAGTTTATTCCTTTTCAAGACCCACGCCGGCGAGCTCCCATCCAGTCCAGATCGGCAGCCAACTGACTGACCAGAAGTTCTGGAACTGGATGGGCACTCGCAGCCAAGAATCACAATACAGTGTGGAACATGGAATACACTTTAAACATAATACTGCACGAGCATACACGCGTCAATGCAATAAAACCATGCACAAGCAGTAAAAGAGAATGCCACAATACCACACTGGTAACACCACTGGGGTCTGGTATATGGATGGCGACATTGCCACCCGCAGGACCGAGACTTCTCGTTTCATTCGACCATACATGCGCTTCTTGTCCACCTCAGACCTTTTAATGCTCGCCCGACATGCTAGGGACCATTACAGACATCACATATTTGGCCAGAACCATTTCCGATCAGAAACCGATCACAAACCCCTTTTGTTAATGTTACAATGGGGTGGCATGCGTACCAGCTTGTAAGATCTGACGTTCTGTGAGACTATCAAAGAGAGAATCCGGCGCTACTTTCACTCCCCAAATGGATGCATTGTACCAGGAGGTACTGACAGCTCGTGTCTTTCCCCCTACACTGAGGGTGGCCCTTATTGTCCCCCTGCTCAAACCTGGGAAACCTGCTATTGATGGGACAGCTCACAGACTGTTGACAATGCTGAATGTTGATTATAAACTCCTCAGTGGGTTCCTGGCGTAGCTCCTGTTGCCCCATATTTTGTGTCTGATCCATGCTGACAAGTCGGGATTTATCCCAGGTCATAGCACAGCACTAAACAGCTGGTGTCTGTTGGAGATTTTGAAGGACGGCTTGGCCCTACCGGAACGGGCTGGCTTCCAGTTTGTGGACATCGAAAAGGCTTTCGATAGTCTTGACTGGGATTTTCCCCGTGCCGTTAGGCTTCATATAGGGTTGGGGCACCGCTTTTCAGAATGGACTTTCTTGCTCTTAGCAAGCCCTGTGGTGGGGATCCGAATGGGGCAAACGATCTCCAGGCAGCGTAACGTGGAAAGAGGCACCAGTCAGGGGTGCCCATTATTTCCCCTGATTTTTGCCATTGTGGTGGAGTCCTGTGTAGTGGACTGCTTTATGCTGGCATTCAGTCCCATGGAGTTTCCGATTACATCTCGCTCTGCGCCGACGATATAGTACTTTACCTGGGAAATCTGTGCATGGAACCTGAGAGGGCAGTATGTCTCCTTATGGCCTTTGGGGAGGCCTCCGACCTGTGTGGGTATTGGCTCAAAACTAGTCTGTTCCCAATCTGTGGGGACAGGAGCGAGTCCCCAGCCCTCTGCGGCATGAGGTGGGAGCGGAACACGGTGCAATATCTGGAGGTTTGAATATATTGTGCGGTCCATGAACTACTAGAGGGCAATGTGGGTGCGGCAGTGGCGTCTTTTCGGGTGAGCGCTGGATTTTGGAAGACATTGCCCCTGTCAGTAGTGGGCCGAATAGCCATAGCTAAGATGGTGGCACGGCTACAGAGCTGACTGTCGCACCCACTGACTCATGGGAGCACACCGAAACATATTAGGTAAAGAGTGGCATTTGCACAGGCTTAAACCTATGCCTTAGAAATATATATCTTTTTTTAGTGAATCAGACTCTGAAAACGCCACAGTTCCTCTACTGTGTAGAGCGTGTAGCGAGAATGTGCAAGATATATTTACCCATTACCCTCTCTCCATGCACGAGCAGCTACTCTTGCCAGGGCACCCATGTTCATGGTGAGCACGTGACGAGTGATAAAGTGTATTAATGAAACTCTTTACTCATGGACCAAACTGCTGGTTATCACTGGCCCCAGATGCTGGTGAGCAACTGAGGGCTCGCGCCAGATGCTTGGGTCTGGTTCACCCTGACGTCCTCTTGAGTCAAAAAACAAGGCAAACTTTCGTGTGGCTTCTGTCCTGTGTGCCCCCATCCTTCTCCGAGCCCAAGCACTACTCCTTGCAGAAGAGGAGCTGCTGGCTAGTGCTGCACCAGGGATCTTTTTCCATGTTTTTTTACCCACTGGGAGGTTCAGATGGGTTGACAGTGAAGGCACTCTGTAAGTCCTCCGAGAGTGATGTTATGCTCGTGAATTTCAGTTTGTTGTGTTATTAGAAGGTTTAAAAAAATTAGTTGTGTTAACGTCTCTAAAGGAGCACTTTCTTACAACTCCCCAGCATCTTCACCGTCAGCTCAGAGTCACCGACCGCACCTTGCAAATCGTTTGCAGTAATACGTGTGTCCGTGTGGGCTATGAGTGAAAGTCTCTCTGAAGCTGTTCACTTCACTCTGTATCTCAGTGAAAATTTGTAACTCTGTGCACATCTGAGATTAACGGGTAGATTTTCAAACATTTTGTGCAGGGGTAGGGTCACAAAAGTGACGCTAACCAGCACAAAATGTTTTTTTTTAAATGTACTTTCCAGCACAAAACTTGTTTTGCGTTGCAATGTACCCTAAAAGTAGCGCAAAGCACTGCTTTGTGCTACTTAGCGCCAAGGGGGCGTTACATGAGTGGTACATGGGCGTTCCCATGCAACCACCCATGTCTTTTGATGCAAAATCCTACCTACAAAGAATTGTAGACAGGGTTTACTGCCAAAAGTTAACGCCACTTCAAAGGAGGCGCTAACAGGAGAAATATTTTTATTTCTCCTTTCTTTTCCAACTTTGCATGACTTGCACTGTGCAGCACACATACAAAGTGGGAAAAGCTTCTAAACTTGCCTCGGCATGGAATTTGTATAGGAAGGGTTAGCTTCTTGTTCAAAACCTATGCTAGACTCATGCACACACCCTAGTGTATGGCACTAAGGTGTGTGCATGGTGTTCGGCAGCTGAAATCAGCGCCAGCACTAGGGAGGGGGAAGAGAGCCATATCTCTGTAGCTAGAGCGCTCTCCTGCTTCCTCCCTGTCATGCAACGCAGCGCAGCCTCTTTGGGTGCTGCGCTGTGTTGCGTGTATTTTTTAAAAATCTGGCCTTAAGTGCTTTTATTTAATAGAGTGTACTGATTTAGTTAATCAAAGAGAAAACGCATTGACCTTTGGTGGGGGAACAAACCTGGCTTCCTCCTGTGACCTATTTGTGTGCTCCTAGGCAATTAATTTACTTCACTGGGCCTCCTTTTCTACCATCATCGCGTCAGACAGCACCTTGAAGTACATCGGTTCTGGATGAATGCTGCACAAAAACCTTTCCTGCATATGCTTTAGTAGACTATAAAGTTGTTGCTACATCTGTAATAACAGCATAGGCCATATTTAGGGGATGCGGTACAGCTAACTTCACTCTTGTGTCACTAATGGCAGTGTCATCATGGTAGGTCGTCGGTTCTAAGTTGTCATTTAGAACCGGTCATGCCTAACATGCCCAATGTACTAAAGTGAAAAGCTTCTAAATGTTAAATACACTTTTTAAAGTGTTGGTCATATTTTCATACATTTGTTATGTAATATATATAACAAATATATATATATATATTTTCACAATTGGATCCACAGCCAGAGAAGAGCGCTCAACATCGGGTGCGTGCGTGAGGCCGAATCCGTGGCCTGAGTTAATTTTGAAAGCAAGATACGCCACACTCAGGATTCATAGATCTTATATTTATTTTAAACCATTAGACCCCGTCTGTAACTCACACCGACGCGTTTCAGCCACAACGGCCTTGCTCACCGTGAGCCATGCAAAGAGCCCTCCCGCACCATTATTTTTTTTAAGCCCCGGGGGGTGACGGTCCCCGGGGCTTTGGGGGGCCTTAGAGGCCCCCCCAAATATTAAAAAGAAACCCCTGCATGCCCCCGGGACTTGGCCCACCCGGGGGCCAATTAACAACGAAGCGCGGGAGACCGCGCTTTGTTTTTTTTTTTTCTCGGCGGGATCCGCGCACCTTGAGCGCATCCTGCCGATTTGTTTTTAAAAAAAATGCTTTTTTCTGCCCAGGGGGTCCTTGTGGGACCCCCTGAGCAGACCTAGGGGTCAGGGTGTTTCTACCCTGCCCCCTTTGTGCGTTTTGCGCACTTGTTTCTTCTTCTTTTTTTTCTAATCGGCAGGATCCGCGCACCCTGAGCGCATCCTGCCGATTTAAAAAAAAAAAAAATGCTTTTTTCTGCCCAGGAGGTCCTTGTGGAACCCCTGAGCAGACCTAGGGGGTCAGGGTGTTTCTACCCTGCCCCCTTTTGCGCTTTGCGCACTTGTTTCTGTCCCTCGGTTCTACCGAGGATAAAATGGCTGCCAACACTTCCTGATTTGGAGTGTTGACAGCCACTTGACAGCCAATTAGCATGCAGCTCATGGTCTGGAGGGTACGCGGACCCTACTCGGCCATAGATATATATGTGACTTAACTTTTGATTTTCTCAGCAACTACTGAACGGATTTACACCATTTAACAAAAAGGGTTCTTTCTGAACCAAGAACTACCTCTTTGCCAAATTTGGTGTAATTCCGTTCAGCAGTTCGGGCTGTAGCCTTGCATAAAGTTTCCTATGGGAAATTGATTTTTTGACTCTTATTTTTCTAATTTCTCCGCAACTACTGAACGGATTTCCACCATTTAACAAAAGGGTTCTTTCTGAACCAAGAACTACCTCTTTGCCAAATTTTGTGTAATTCCGTTCAGCAGTTCGAGCTGTAGCCGTGGCTAAAGTTTCCTATGGGAAAATGAATGGGGAAAACACGTTTTGGGACCCCCTTTTTCTCGGCCCCCGCTTGACGAATCACCCTGAGACTTTCAGGGTAAGAGCGGACCGGAGCGGGCCATAAAGTTTGAAAATTTCGCGAAGATTCGTCAACCGACGCAAGAGTTATTTCAAATAGAATGTCGCGGATTTCCTATGGAAAATAGGTCCTAACTATAACATGCAGCTCCCCGTGTGGAAAAGCAATTTGCTTTGGATATTGGAAGAGAGAGCAGGTTTCCTGCTCTCTCTTCCAATATCCAAAGCAGTTTGCAATGACAGGACGGGAGCCGCGAGGCTCCGTCCTGTCATTGCAAACTACAATGTCCCGGGGTAGGCACCCCGGGACACTGCAGGAGCCGGCCCTGGGGGTGGCTGTCCCCAGGGCCATCAAGGGCTCCAGGAGGGGGCCGCGCAGCCCCCTCCCTTGAATTGCACAGCCCCGGGGAGGTGGTGGTCCCCGGGGCTCTGGGGTCCGTAACGGACCCCCACATTTATTTTCTATGTGCCCCGGGGAGGTGGTGGTCCCCGGGGCATGTGGGGGGGCTGGAGCCCCCCCACACGTTATTTAAAATTTAAAAAAGAAGCCCCGGGGCGTGGCGGTCCCCGGGGCTGCAAGAGGGCAGGAGAGCCCTCCCGCACCATTTTTTTTATTAAGCCCCGGGGGGTGGCAGTCCCCAGGGCTTGGGGGGCCTTAGAGGCCACCCATATAAACAATAAACCCACCCCCCGCATGCCCCCAGGACTTGGGCCACCCGGGGGCAAATTTGCATCGAAGCGCGGGAGACCGCGCTTCGATTTTCTCGGCAGGATCCGCGCACCCTGAGCGCATCCTGCCGATTTAAAAAAAAAAAATGCTTTTCTGCCCAGGGGTCCTTGTGGGACCCCCTGAGCAGACCTAGGGGGTCAGGGTGTTTCTACCCTGCCCCCTTTGTGCGTTTTGCGCACTTGTTTCTGTCCCTCGGTTCTACCGAGGGACAAAATGGCTGCCAACACTTCCTGATTTGGAGTGTTGACAGCCACTTGAAAGCCAATTAACATGCAGCTCGTGATCGGGACGGTGCGCGCAGGGTGCGCTCAGGGTGCGCGAATCCGACGCGGCCATAGATATATATGTGATTTTGATTTTGATTTTCACAGGAACTACTGAACGGATTTACACCATTTAACAAAAGGGTTCTTTCTGAACCAAGAACTACCTCTTTGCCAAATTTGGTGTAATTCCGTTCAGCAGTTCGGTCTGTAGCCGTGTCTAAAGTTTCCTATGGGAAAATGAATGGGGAAAACACGTTTTGGGACCCCCCTTTTTTCTCGGCCCCCGCTTGACGAATCACCCTGAGACTTTCAGGGTAAGAGCGGACCGGAGCGGGCCATAAAGTTTGAAAATTTCGCGAAGATTCGTCAACCGACGAAAGAGTTATTTCAAATAGAATGTCGCGGATTTCCTATGGAAAATAGGTCCTAACTATAACAGAGCTGCGTTGCAGAGAGGTGTAAAAAGGGGTGTGGCCTCTGTACACGTCTCTGCAACGCAGCCCCCTGGCGCATACTGGAGGTTCCTGGTGGGCTAGTTGGCCCCCAGGGACCCTCATGATTCAAGGGGACTTAATCCCCCAACTTAAAACGCGCCACGGGGCGCGTTTGCACAGATGTCACCTCAGGCCCCGCCCCCTCCCTTCACCATTGTGCAAATATTCCTCTAAAATCAGCCGAAATACGAATTACGATTTACTCACCTGTTATCAGGAGAGACCTCAGTGCTGCATCTTTCAGCCCAGTACTGGTCCTGAAAAGTAATTCTAACCGTACTTACCAGTAACTTGAATTTCCTTCCATAGGCTAACATTGACTGGTTTCACTTGGAAATTCTTCTAAGTGTGCAGAATTGGAACTTTATAATATTCCTCTAAAATCAGCCGAAATACGGATTCCGATTTACTCACCTGTTATCAGGAGAGACCTCAGTGCTGCATCTTTCAGCCCAGTACTGATCCTGAAAAGTAATTTTAACCGTACTTACCAGCAACTTGAATTTCCTTCCATAGGCTAACATTGACTGGTTTCACTTGGAAATTCTTCTAAGTGTGGAGTTTTGGAACTTTATAATATTCCTCTAAAATCAACCGAACTACGAATTCCGATTTACTCACCTGTTATCAGGAGAGAACCCAGTGCTGCATCTTTTAGCCCAGCACTGACCCTGAAAAGTAATTCTAACCGTACTTACCAGTAACTTATATTTCCTTCCATAGGAATCCATTGTCTGGTTTTCAGCAGAAAAGTTTCAAAGTGTCGATTTTCACAAATTACAAATATTCCTTAAAAATCGCCTGTATGACTTAAACGCATTCTTTCAACTGTTTACAGGAGATGCACCAGTGCTGGATCCAGGATCCAACACTGAGTAAGAAAAAGTAACGATAACACTACTTACCTGCTAAGTGAATTTCCTCCCATAGGATAACATTGGTGATTCTATGTGAAAAAGTTTCTAAGTGTCAACTTTTAAAATACAATAATATTCCTTAAAAATCACTACTGTAACCAAAACGCTTTTACTCAACTGTTTACAGGAGATGTCCCAGGACTGAATCTAGGATCCAGTCCTGTGGTTAGAAAAGTAATCCATAAAGTAACTAATTGCATTTAACTAGAAATTCACATTGAGGTCAATGTTGCATTGTGTTTGAAATTGTGTTGCCCATTGCAACAACTGTAACTACTGTACTTAAAACTCTATTGCCTATTTGCAAACTATTTAAACTAAAGTAATTCATTCTGAGAAAGTATATTTTGCAATGTAATGTATAATGTAATTACAATGTAATTTAATAAATAAAATATCTAAAAATAAATAGTTTTAAAAAATGTAGTAAATCAGTATCAAAAAAATAAATATAACAATTAATACATTTAAAAATTGTCATTTACAAAACCTTTGAAATTCACTGGAAAAACCATAGGTTTTAGGGGCGTTATAGTTAGAAATTAGCATTTAAAAAACCTTTGAAATTCACTGAAAAAACCATAGGTTTCAGGCACGTTATAGTTAGAAATTAGCATTTAAAAAACCTTTGAAATTCACAGAAAAAACCATAGGTTTCAGACACGTTATAGTTAGAAATTAACATTTAAAAAACCTTTGAAATTCACTGAAAAAACCATAGGTTTTAGGGGCAGTTATAGTTAGTTGGACATTTCACTCGTACAAAACCCGTGAAATTCCCCCGTTATAGTTAGTTCAGCTAACTATAACTCGCGCCCCCGCAATGCACTGCTGATGACGTCACATATTACATCACTCATGACATGGTCAGTGACATCACCCCCTCTTTCGTGGTTTTCTATGGCGTGGATTCCAAAGAAGCTCATGGCTCTCCAGTCACTGTTTTGACACACCATCATGTGTTTAGCTGTGGCGTAGGAAGTATCTTTATTTTTTACGGCTCGAATGTGCTCGAATGTGCTCAAGGATTCTTTTTTTGAGCATACATATTGTACTTCCTATGTATTGCATGCCGCATTTACATTGGATGACATAGACTACAAACTTTGTTGCGCACGCCATAGAAAACCACGAAAGAGGGGGTGATAGAATCAGGAAACTACGCCAAACAGAGTCAAGATATATAATCAGGCTAAGAACCAAGACCCCTTATGGGATCAATAATGATGAGGAACTTTTTGTACACCTGGATTGAGACCATTTAAGTGGAAAGGAATGGACATTAAAAACAAGACACTTAGTTTAAAATAGAAAAAAGACTCATTTAATGTACTAAACGTTTAATTAAGGTAACTCTGAATGTAATGAAATGCTTGCAATGATTGATTACTGTAATGTAAAGTAATGAATTGTCACCTGAAAACTGGAAAACTTTGTAAATAGTGTAAATATTCATGTATAATATAAACTAGCACTACGTTTCCCACAATGCTGCATTAAAGGCAATAGGTGATTGGTATAAATAGTGACACAAAAGAGGGACTCACTGACCGTGACAAAGGCCTCGTTGGGCTGAAACGCGTTGGTTGGAGCCAGTTAAGCTAACAATAAAAGCTTTAAAACTGGAAATTGGAGTGCGTTGCATCTTTGGAGAATAATTTAATATTGGGCTTGGATTCAGCCCCATCGCGATTGCACCCGTCACTTGAGCGCGCCGCTAGGTGAATCCGATTGTGTGGATGTATATATATATATATATATATATATATATATATTTTTTTTTTTTTTTTATATTGGCTCAGCTCATGTTTTGGCTCATAGAACCATGCCAGACTCTGGATTACCCACATCTAGCTGGTCTGAGGCAAGGGCGCCCAAAAAACCAGAAGTGAACGTGAACAGAAGAAGTGCGAGCGTGGAACAACCGTGTATACAGAGCGCACTTCACTTTCTCCATTTTCAGTGTGCAAGGAGGTAATTCCATAGCTTGCATAGAGAGCATCCTTCTTCCCAGTCCTGCCAGCGGGACCCTTCAAAAGACACGTGTTGGCCGAGCTGAGCAGCTGCTCTGCGCTGAGCCACAAAGTTTTACACCCAGGGGCAGATTTGCTAAGGTTTTGCTTCAGGGTTGCGTCATTTTTGTTATTTACTAAGCCACGCAAAACCACTTTTGTAGTCTAGTAAACATAAAGTAATGCAAGGTGTCACCTTGCATTAGGAAGGCATTCCATGGATGGAGCATGGGCATTCCCATGCATCTATCCATGGATTTTGGTGCATTCTCAGGTTTACAAAGACTTGTAAACTTAGGAATGTGTCAAAATACTATGCCTTGCCCAGCGAAGCCTAACAAGGAGAAATATCTTTATTTCTTCTAGTTATTTCTTCTTTCCACATGTGTTGCATTTTGCACCACTCACATAAAGAGGAAAACACTGTTCAGGAGTGTTTTCATGCAGGAAGGTGCCCCTTCCTGCATGTAACGCAGGCACCCTTACTCCCTGGTGTAAGGGTGCCTTGTTGGCGCTAGGCAGCACACAGTGTGCCAGTGCTAGGAGTCAGCAGAAATGCATAATATCTAAGTTGAAATGGCGCATTTCTGCTATCTCCCTTTCATGCAAAGAAGCTTATCAACTTTTCTTACTGCCCTGTGCAGCATGAAAAATTAGTAAATCTGCCTTCCTGTGTTTTTGCAGGGCTCCTAAGTGCTCCATTTCTGTGTGAGCAGGTCATCCAGTCTGTGTTTTTTCCTTTCGTGCTAAGATTTACCATCCTGTTTAACCCTTTATAAAACCAGGAATACAAGTTCCAGAATTCCTGAAAATACCGGAAATGGATGAGCTACATGCGCATGGAGCTGAAACTCATGAGTACTCTGTTTCATGTATTACGAGACCTTCACTGTACAAGATCTTTCTCTCAGTTGATTTGCCCTGTAGAAAAGTACATAATCCAAGAGACATGTATTTCCTAAAATGCAACCTTATACCAGTATAATTAATACTTCTGTATGCACTTGTGGCACTGGTTCAGGAGTTTTCCAGGAGACTGCTGGTCAAGCATTTATTTAAAATAATAAATTGTCACAAAAGATGTGAACTAGTTGCCTGCAGCTGTAGAAGCATACATGTTAACACACCCCATGCAGGTGTACGACTCACTGTTTTTAAAGCCAAAAATTACTTTATTTTACCTTTGTCCCACCTAAAATTGCTTCCACGTCAGTGCACATCAATGGGGACCATAAATGCCCCCAATTATACTCCTGTTTCCAAATGCTGCCATGCATAGTTACCAAGTTTCCCAGTCCATTTGTGATGTGCTGCTCCAGTCCAGGTTTTTTCGTTTCTGTTCTCAGTACCTGAGGTGGTGATGTCCGTAAATGAAGCAGGTTCCACCAATAAAGATTTCAAAGTTTGAACTTTCCTGCAGGAGTAGCAAGAGTGGTCTAGAATCTGAAATGCTGAAATCGTCCACGCTCCCGAGTTCCTACCATGGAAATATATCTAGTGTTGCACTTAGAGACCAGAAGGGAACATTTGCTGCTCTAAGTGTCGCACCTGTTTCTTGCAAAAGTTTACTTAGCAGGAATGGTGATTGAGAACCGAAGAAAGTCTGTCCACTTCTCTGTTTTTGCAATGCACCTCCTCAAAGCAGAGATGCTGTGAAGAGCTCTGAGGAGGTGTATTAGATCGAGCAGTCATCTCATGTCGTCACCTGACTTGTCCAGTTGGTGCTTGTCCAGCACGACGAGCGTCTTCTCTAATACGCTCCTAGGAGCCACTTGTCCTGACAGGTAAGCTCCTATTGGCTCAGACAGGCAGGGTGGCCTCTCTCCATTCGTTCTTCAGTCATCGGCATGTTGTAAGAGGCCAGTTTAGTACAAGGATCTCTGGCTACTTTTTATCTGGCCACACCAGTCACAAGCTTCTCTCAAATGTGGAGCAGTACAGCGCTGATTGAACGGAGGGGATGTGTTTCCGCATGGAATGTATGTTTGTGAAGGGATTTATTACTAGTTATTACATCATTTTTTGCAAAAACTGGGAAACTGGTCTGTAATTGCGCAATTCTATAACCCTGGCTTCTTCAGGACAGGTGTTATGTCTGCCAGCTTACAGAATTCAGGACTCGATTCATGAAGGAAGAAACCACTGATGTTATAAACAAGGACTGTAGCAAACAAAGCAACACACGGGTGAGTGGCAGCAACAAGGCACTGGTCCATTAATGGCAAAAGTACATAAAGCCTTTGCAGGTTCTTCATTATCTGCGATTCTGATGAAGAAGCCCTGCGTATTGGGCCGCGCTAGATTGAACAATTCTGCAACTACTCATCTGCACCTCTTTATCCAGATGCTACTGCCCCATTCTTGTTGTGAGACTCCATTAAGACAATCACCCAGGGGCATATTAGCAAGAACGGCGTTAAAATTATCGCCGCTTTAGCGGCAGGAAACTGCCGCTAAAGCGGCGATAATGGGCTTGATAATATGCCCTTGAAAATACCAATAGAAGCCCATGTTCTGCTGTGATCCTGGGCTTCTATTGGAATTCTCAAGGGCATATTATCAAGCCCATTATCGCCGCTTTAGCGGCAGTTTCCTGCCGCTAAAGCGGCGATAATTTTAACGACGTTCTTGCTAATATGCCCCCTACTTTTGTTTATGGGGCGACAGATGCTTCTGGGGCGAAGTATGGGAAAGGGATTTGGGAGGAGGGGTTGCTTATGTTTGGCTTGTTTCTCTTCAAAGGTTTTGTTGTATTAGTAACAGCAGTGGCAGCTGGCCGGGAACGAGGGTGGTGGGGCGGTTGAAGAAAAAAAAAGAAAAGAAATAGAACACTGACCTTAAACGGCTGCCGCCTCTCTGTCACGTTGCTGCTCTTCTTGAACCAGGAAGTGTCCAGGAACCCCGTAGCCAATCACAACGCTGCAATGCAGTGCCATGATTGGCTCCTGTAGGAAGCTGGCTCTGTATATACTATACCAAAGTAAGGTATAGTGTGCACAGAGTCCAAGGAGTCCCCAGAGGTATAGCAGAGGCTAAATTAGGTAAGTACTAACAGCTCTTTTTGTGGTAGTGTTGAGCAGTTAGGCTTATCCAGAGGTTGTGTTAAGCATTTATTGTGTTCACTCAATCAAGACTGATGGCACACACTCAAAGACTGAATCCAGACCAATTAGGTAAGTATAAAAAAAGTATACTTATGTTTTATTTTTAGACCCAAGCAGGACTTGGCACAGGTAAATAAAATATACTCTCAAATGCGAGACTTCACAAGGAAATGCAGTTGTGGTTGAATTTGCAATAGTTACCGGTTGGTATTAATTAAAAAAGCAGTTTACATTACACAATAATGACTGTTAGAATACTTTTAGATTAGTTTTAGATTACTTTGACTACTGGGAGTGGTATGCCTAGACACCACACCGAGGGATCTCACAATACAAGGTAAGTAAGACTTTTCTTGGTTAATTTAAAAATACTTTTTCCTCCATACAAAACACAGTTCAACACTTAGAATATTTTAGGCTCAAAACTCATTACATCGGTTCCTATGGGAGGAAAATGTTTATCGGTTTTACAGGTAAGTAAACGTCTCACGAGTGGGAATTTTGAGGGTTAGGCCCAAGGTTCCCAAAGTTCTGTGTAGGCACTCAAGTTGTACCACCAGCTGCACTGGGGCGGCCAGGTGCAGAGTGCAGGGTCCCAAAGTTAGCCCATGGGGCTAAGGGGGCCTTCTGCTAGGGACTGCTTACAAGCAGGCCACTCGGGTATGGGAGCAAAGCTCCAGGGGTTAAGGTCAACACTGCATGGGCCAACAATCAGCACAGGAGCTGCACCACCAGCGGCACAGGGGTGGCCGGGTTGAGGGTGCCAAGAAAACGTCGGGGACCCTGTGATTCTCAATGGAGACCTTCTGTTCGTCAAAGTTGCTGCAGGCTCGGCTCGGGCAGGGAGACTTCCTGAAGGCAACCACTGGCTGGAGAGGTAAGTTGGGTTCTTGATGGATGCCTGGACACCGTCGGTTGGGCCACCGAAGGCAGTGGGGTGTCGGGTGCAGGGGTGTCTTTTGGCTTCAGTTTTCTTTTACCAGCTCCGGTCGCAGTCAGGGGCACCCTTCAGGTTGAAGCTGCAGGTGTTGTCTTGAAGCTGGAGGGAGGTCGTGGACCACCATATCCCAGGTCAGGATCGCTGGGAAGACCTCCTTGGGGTGTTGGGCCACTCAAACTCGGGCCGTGGGCGTCGGGTGCAGAATTGAGGAGTCGCCGGAATCCAGATTCTGGTCTTGGAGTCTTTGCTGAGCAAATCCGGTGCTCACGGTAGACAGAGTTTGTAAGCTGAGTGCAGGGCAGGTCCTCCGGGCTCTGGGGGGCTGATGGCTGCTGGACACACCAGTTTCTTTGCTCTAGGCAGGCCGGAATCGGGAAAGGCTGGTAGGGCTGGGGCCAAAGCAGTACGTGTCCTCTTCTTCCTGGGTCAGCACAGCTCTTCGGTCCTTCTTTCTTCCTCGAATCTGAGGAGGCAAGGTTGAGGGTTGCCCCAAAATACTAAATTTAGGGGTGTTTAAAGGGGTGTGCAGGTTGGGACCAATGGGTCCCTTCCTTCGGGTGGATACACCCTCTATTATGCCACCCCCCAGTGGGAGTGGGCATGAGCCTCTCCCTAATTGGCTAAGTCCCCTTATCTTCAAGATGGAGGGGACTGAGATGTCTGCTCCACCTCGCCTCCTCCACCTGCGGGGTGGGGTTGGCAAAGGTGGGCACACCAGGGCCAGACTGGCCGTAGAAGGCACTGGGCGTTTCCCCAGTGGGCCTCCAGGGTGGGGGCCTGTTTGGGACACTGGGTGGCCGTTTTTGTTACCGGGAGCCGGCAATATCGGCCCCCTGTCACAAAATAGGCTGAAACCGGCCCTAGCAAACTGCTTGGACGCATACACCCCTACCCCCCGGGGGCCAACTGATCAGTTTGCCAGGGCCGGTTTTGGTTCCCAGTCTCTCTCTTCTTAGCTTGAGTTTCCTGCCGATTCTCCCAGCCAAAGTGGGGGAGGAACTGGTAAGAGACAGTTGCTGGGGGCAGCAAAAGGCAAGGACAGCTTCCAAAGGTGGCAGGCCATTGAAGCTTCCCCTTCGTGGACCCATCCCATCCTGGGGGAGGAGGCATGACACCTCTGCCTAGGATGGGCTTTGTTTCAGGACCAGAGAGTGGAGGCTCTTTACCTAGGGGTCCAGAAACCTGTCTGGTGGTGGCAAATGGCCCAATCTGGCACCTCAACACGTCGCACCTCACAAATGCCTCTTTTACAAAGTTTCTTGCACAAGAAATTAAAAACTGCCTAGCGATTATTAAAGATTCAGTTTCCTCCCGCAGTACATTATTGGCTGATGGGGTGTGGCCAGCCATGACAAGATGGCAGACGTGCTCTAGAACCGTTCCACCGGACACTGAAGGAAGCATCCGGGAGACAGTTTAAGCCACCATGCCACTGAACAGCATCTCAGTGGAGCCACCTGACCCCGCAAATGCCAAGTCTGACAAAATCCTAGTGGCCATTGCTAACACGAGACAGGACCTGGGAGGCAGAGTGGACGCATTGGCGGTCAAATTGAGCCTGCTGCGTGATGATCAGCAGAAACTCTGGGCACGAGTCAAGCAAACAGAAACTGCCCTCCAACCCCTTCAGCTCACTACAGTGGACTTTGATGGTAAGGTCAGGGACCTCAAGGGCAGAGTCCATGTGTTGGAGAGCAAAGTAGAAGATGCTGACGGCAGATCACACCGTAATAACTTGCATATTGTTTGCTTTCCGGAGGGCGCAGAAGGGTCAGACCTCGTTGCCTTCTTTGAGACCTGCTGTCCACGGTCGTTGCACCTATGAGTCTGTCACCCATCTTCTTGGTGGAGTGGGCCCATTGGGTGCCCTCCGGGTGGCCTCTGCCAGATGCGGTGCCGCGGCTTGTGGTGCCCAAGTTGATAAACTTTATAGACAAGGAAATTTTCCTGCAATGCTCAAAAAGCCGAACCCATCACTTGCGACAAAACCCACATACTCCTGTTCCTGGATTACACGCAAGGGGTCCAACGCTGCAGAGCTTCATTCCTGGGAGTGAAGAAGAAATTGCTGTCCGCCGGCCCCACTTATTCTATAATATTCCTGGCCAAACTGAAAGTAATTGCAAATCACACCAGCTACTTCTTTACGGAGCCCGCAGATGCCTGGGATTGGGTAGCACAGTGACAGTACGAGCCCTCAGAGCCAGGAACACCGGAGATGCACAGATGACCGGCCACCCCTGGTGCAGAAGAGGCCACGGTTGATGTGGGAGTGGAGGGACTGTGACGCAGGCACGCCAGCCCAGGCCCCTGAGGAACAGATGTAGGCACTTTCGGTGCCACCAACATGTGGGCGGTAAGGGCCTCCCACTCCATTGATGACACAAATGGTTTACCGTCAGAGGCAGGGTCGAGTGCCTCAGAACGCAGCACTACCTTGGCTTGTCTCCCCATCGCTACGCCATGAACAGTGGATGAGATTGCCCAACTGGACATGAGTGGGGTGCCACCGCTTTCAGGCTTTGGGGCTGAAAGGAGGGTGGCACACCTGGGCAGACGCCCCTTGGGTGGATGCCTAACCCCCCACCCGATGTCCTGCCCTTCTGACCCTGCATTAATGGAGCCATACCTAGGTGGGGTGCTTGGGACAGCAAGCCCGGATGGCTTGACACACTCAATCTTCGCAGTGTCAAAGAGGGTCATACCTCCCTCTTCGCTCTGCGACATACCGCTCACATGCATGCCTGTCCTTGCTGGTGCCCCCCACTTCTCTTGCCCTGCAGGAGACTTGCTGCGCACTATGGCAGGATGCCTCAAGGTCCCCATGGGTGGGAATGTATGTTACTTGTTTGGGCAGTTAGACGTTACTCTGCCACCCTGGGATTGAGAGTTGGGAGTTTTGTTTATTGTTCTTACCCAGCCATAAAACAAGTTTAGCTGTTATCATATATGCAGCCTGCCTACACACAAGTGCCCTTACGGCCATGGCACCCACTCCCCTGTTCAAACCACACCTACAGGACCAGGACTATAATATGACTAGGATATCGTTCTTAACATGGAATGTCTAAGGGATGGGTACAACACAATAGCGCCATGCAGTACATCAGTATGTCAGGATGAGAGGTGTCTACACAGGGGCCAATTCACAAAGGTAATCTGAGACAAAAGTCTAACTTTACAACTTTTGGTATTCACAGGGATCACGTATCTTTACGTCCGCAGTCGGGCCGTACTCTGCGCACCCGGGCCGTACTCTCCGCACCCGGGCCGTACTCTCCGGTTCGGGCCGTATTCTCCAGCTCGAGCCGTACACTCCGGCTTGGGCCGGAGGAAGTGTAATCAATGGGCCAGAATGCAATTTTTACAAAAGGGAACATTAGGAACGTGTGATAAATGGTCGAGGAGGCCATGAACATAAACATAAAAAATGGAGCAAGTTATGAAAGAAAAACAGATTGAAGAAATAGTTCTGCTTGCATCCAAAGTATCAAAGGTTAAGATCAGCTAACTGTAAAAGACGTCCTTTAAATAGATGGGAAGGTTAATCAAAGGAACAGTCTTACTCAGTGGCAGAGATTTTTCTCTAAAAACGTAGATTTCTTTATTACCCTTTGGTTTGTAGACTTTTTATAAATTTTCCAATATTTTTGAAATCTTGGAAATTACTTGCAGATTTTCTATCTCTATCCCCATTTCTAGGCAGGTGATTTCCTGAATTTCCAGAAAGAGAGGAACTTCAGAGAGAGGGAAGATTAACTGGTGCCTAAGAAGAACTGCAATGGCAGCTAGCGATATAGACATAGAGGCACTACAAGCAGTGTGGTATTCATTCATTAGATTGAGACTAACAGACAGTGTGGCTGTCTGGTTGAAAAAGGGCGACTGTGGACTTACCAGGAACTTATAGTGGCCTTAAAGTCTGCCCGCTGCTTACCATTGGTTTACTTTACTGTCACTCTCATTTCCTTCCTTCTTATTGTCACTCTTATTTCCTTGCTCATATTCAATGGCTTGCCTTGTCCATCTTGTGTTTGTCCCTTGCCTGGAGCAAAGCCTTTTATCATCCTCTTGATTTGTCTGATTTGTGTCCTTCCGCTGCGTACTTTAAAGAAACTTCTTTTTTTTGTTGGATTAAGCACTCCATGAGAGTGCATATGTTTTCCAGCTCTCTCCCATTCCATTGTGTGCTCACCCTGAGATCTATGCACTCTGTGGGCCTCATTTACAAGAAAGTGCACTTTCAAAGCACAGGGATGCAACATATTTACAATAATATGTTGCATTCATGTGCTCTCCCCTGCGCTGGCACACAATGGGCTGCCATGCGCTGACGCAGGCACCCTTGCATCATGGTGCAAGGATAGCTGCGTCACGGGGATGATTGTTTATGTGCAGGAAGGGTTCCCTAACTAATTTGAAATGGCGTTTGTCAGCTTCTATGTGTGCTGCATTAGCACACACAGAACTTGCAAAACGACGTTGTTTGCAAAAACGTCATTTTTGCAAACAATCACTAGAGGTGATTTCCTTGTTCTATATGTGCTGCAGAGTGCAGCACGCATAGAAAGAGGACTAAAATGAGGAGAAATTAATACATTTCTCCTCATTGTGTCTCCCTACGCCTCCCCTGGGGAGGCGTAGCGTTTAGACGCATTTCCAGGTTTACGATTTCCCCTAAATCTGGGAATGTGTCAGGTTCCATGGGTATTGGGTGGGAACACCCACAGCAACACCCATGGAACGCCCCTTTCACGCAAAGTGCTGCGTGTACAGGGGCCATATTTACAAGGACAGGCAAAGCCACGCAGGGTGGCTTTTCCTGTCCTTGTAAATATGGGGCTGCAAAATGCGCCGCCGTTGCCTCACAAAAAGTGATGGACCGGCGGCGCAAAGGTCTTGTAAATAAGCCGCTATGTTTCTTTCTTGTGTACTTCTTCCCTGTGCTCCATGTTGTTCTCTACATTGTGTGCATCTCACCTATTCCCTGAGTTGCTGTTACCCTTTAGGCTGCTTGCTTTCTTGAGCAGCGGCATCCCCCCATTGAGGCAGAGGAGTGTCGCCCCCCTGCCAGTGCTGCAAAAGTGAAAAATAAAACTGTAACAAAATGTTATGTTATATAGTTTTGTATAGCGCACAGCTGCCCCAGCAAAGAGGTGTCCCGGCGCTGACAGCAGAGAAGAAGAGCCGCAAATAGAGCCAGGGCCTACAACATGGGAAAAAGATGTGTTTTAATTGCTTTCCGAAATGCCATGTAATTGTTCAGGCTGCGGATCTGTAAGGGAAGGGAGTTCCAGAGTTTCGCTGCCAGGGTGCGAAAAGAGCACCCCCCCCGCACGCACCCTCCTCACCAGGTGCTGCCCCGCAGAGCGAAGTTGGCGAGTAGGTACATAAGGCAAGAGCAGGTTGGCCAAAACACCTGGGGAAGAGAGTTTCAGAGTTTTAAAGGCCAAGCAGAGGGCCTTAAACTCTATCCGCTTAGCCACCGGCAACCAATGGAGTCGGTGGATGGCATTGGCTGCGGAGCAGGTTCTTGGGAGACCAAACAGAATTCTGGCAGCCGCATTTTGGACCCTCTGTAGTCGCAGAACCTCGGCCTTGTTTGCCCCCAAATAGAGCGAGCTGGCATAGTCCAGTCTCGACAGAATCGAAGCCTGGATGATAACTTGCCGGGTAAACGGATCGAAGAAACCCAGCAGAGGTTTAAGCCCCCGCAGTAGACCAAAACAAGTCCCTGCCACTTTCTTTGTTTGGACTTGAAAACTGAGGGCTGAGTCCATCCAGACCCCCAGATTTTTTACCACCTGCTTGGGGCCAAGGGTTGCGGGCCACCAGCGATCACTCCATAGCTCAGAGTCTCTCCCAACCAACAACACCTCAGACTTGCTGGCATTAAGCTGGAGACAGTTGGCAGTCATCCACTCCGAGACAGCTGCAAGATCGCTCCGGAACTTGGGAGCATCCTGTGTAGAGTCGTCAGAGAGTGCCACCGCCAATTGTGTGTCGTCAGCATAGGAGACAATAGTGAGCCCTCTGCCCCTGGCCACAGCGGCTAATGGTTGGACATACAGATTGAAGAGCATTGGACTCAAAGCGGAGCCCTGTGGCACGCCTTGTTTGATGGAATGGGCACGGGAAAGAAAGGGGGGGGGGCTGTCACCTGGAACGTCCTCTCAGAAAGAAAGGAGCTGAACCAGCCCAAAGCAGAGCCCACTATGCCAGCCTCCTCCAATCGTTGCAATAGGATCTTATGGGAGACCGTGTCGAACGCAGCACTGAGATCTAACAATATCAGTGCCGTGGTACGCCCAGCATCCAGTGCAGTCCGCAGATGTTCGGTCACAGCTAGGAGAGCCGACTCCGTGCTGTGACCTGGGCGGAAGCCATTCTGAGAGGGATCCAAGATGTGGTTGTTATTCAGAAACTCCGTTAAGATAGAGTTAACGTAGGCCTCAGCAATCTTAGACTCCCAAGGTAGAAGAAATATAGGGCGGAAGTTCTCCAGTTTAGCTGTGTCCAGAGTAGGTTTTTTAAGCAAAGGGACCACCCTTGCCTGCTTCCACATCCTAGGGACAACCGCCGTGGAAAGGGACATATTAATCACCTGGCGCAAAGGTGCCAGGAGCACAGGCAGAGATTTCATAAATTGATCAGGCTTGAGAAGGTCAGCAGGAGAGCCAGATTTAACTTTACTCCATAGCAAACGCAGCTCCTCCTGTGAGATCGATGGGAAGGCCGCAAGAGTACAGGTAGAAGAGGGACTATGCACAGAACTTGGACACGCTGGAACCGGAGGGAAGGACCTATAGATGTTTTCCACCTTCCTAACAAAGAAGGTGGCAAGGTCCTCACATTGCTGATCCGACGTGATCACAGGTGCTGTTGAAGTCTTCATCGATTTAAGATCTTTGAGTATCGCGAAGATACTTTTGGCCAGATTGTTACTCGCCCTGATTTCATTAGCAAAGTAGGCTGCCCGTTCTGATTGAATAGCCCTGTGGTAACTCTTGATGGTGGCCTGAAAGCAACCCTTCAAAACCGGGTCGTAGTCCCGTCTCCAAGCCCGCTCCAACTTTTTACACGCCTTGCGCATAGTGGCCAGCCTGTCATTAAACCATGGATTGGACTTAGAATTACGGTTCTTCGACCACTTAGCAGGGACAAGTGTGTCCAGACACTGAAAAATCCAGTCACATAGCACTTTGTTAACAGCTTCTGGGTCAGCAGGCAGACTGGGATTATTCAAAGAGAGAAGGGCATGGAATTGCTCCAAATTCAATTTGTGCCAGGGGCGCTTAAAAGAGGGCTTCTGGACTACCCTCTGAGAGGGTTCTATGCCCGGAAGTGTCATGGAAATCAGATAATGATCTGACCAGCACACTGGGATAGGAGTGCTAACTGTAAGGAGAGAAAGGTTGGAGAAGACTGGGTCCAGCAGATGGCCAGCAGAGTGGGTAGGACCTGAAACGAGTTGAGTTAGCTGACAGGCTGCAAGGTCCGCTGAAAAGTTGCCCATCTCTGTGTCCATATGGCTCTCTAAATGCAAGTTCAGATCCCCAATAATACTAAAGTTGGCAGCTCTCATAGCCAGGACGCTGACTACGTCAATGAGTGCTGCCTTAAACTTTTTGGCCGGCCCTGGTGGGCGATAGACCAGCAGCCGGGACATGGTATAGTTGGCGCTAAAGGAAATCCCAAAGCGTGCACATTCGCAGCCCGCCACAGTCTCTTTGACAAAAGTACACTTATAGTGTGATTTAAAAATGACCGCAATGCCGCCTCCTCTCGACTCTCTATTCAGAGTCATAATACTGTAGCCCTGGGGAAGCGCTATGCCTGGCTCAGCAACCATATCATCCGAAAGCCAGGTCTCCGTTAAAAAGAAGACGTTGGGGATTCATCCTGCCCCAAATCATAAACGTCCAAGTAATGTTTGGCTAAAGAGCGACAATTAAGGCTGAGGATTTTAATAGTGGGCCTGGAAGAGGGAGGGGGAGAATGTGGTGGTGTTGTTGACCAAGAAACAAAACCACAGCTTTTGCAACAAAACGGGCCCTCAGGCAGCCCGCATAGGGGGTGGCTGCACAGACTCACCGATTTTCTGGCAGCCAGCAGGTTTTCGCGGGAGTAAGTCAGCATACCTCCCGCGAAACCGGCAGCATCACTGGCATCTGGCGTTGTCCTGGCACGGACGGGTGCAGACGGGCGCGCCACCGGCACGCCCGCTACGCGCGTCCCTGCACTTCCGCGCCATAGCCTCCTTTTGAATTGCCAGGCCGGTCCGAAATACGAATGACTAGACCGCCTCTCCCCCAAGATGGCGGATGAGACACGGCCCAACGGAAGTGAGTCTCTCAGCAATGACGAAAGATCTCCCTCCACTCAAACAGCCCGCTAATGGCTGCAGTGGACAGAGAGAAGCACTGCCTACAGAACGGAAATTTCCAATTCAACAGGTCGGTGCAAATATGCAGTATATGCAAAATACAGTGGACATACTATTCACACAAGGTTTCTTACGAGCTAAAAAGTATCATACCAATCAATATAAAAAAAAAAAAAAAATACGGCGCAATTAAAACACAACAGGTAGAACAAATGACTGTTCCTAGCCTCGTGGGTTCTTACTGCTTAGTTCATCAATTGCGCTTCCGCGCCATAGCCTCCTTTTGAATTGCCAGGCCGGTCCGAAATACGAATGACTAGACCGCCTCTCCCCCAAGATGGGGGATGAGACACAGCCCAACGGAAGTGAGTCTCTCAGCAATGACGAAACAATGAATTACCATTTTATTTTTCACTGCTCCCAGCCCGAGCAGTGTTTGGGGGCAGTTCATTGCTGCTGACTGGCAGCAGGGGAGTGGTGCTCACTCCACCAGCTTCAACTGCCCAAGTCAATTTGGCCGGCTGTCTTGAATGGCCAGCCTGACTTGTGCAGTGTACACCTCTCCACCCAGCTGGAGCGATGAGGCAGCCCACTCCAGGCAATCATGGCGCTGCTCTCATGCTGCTCATCTGCAGCATGAGAGTAGATCGGGATTTGCAGAACGGGGGGTGCCTGAGGATCCACGAGGTGCAGTCGCGCTGACAGCATCAAAAAAGAAAGAAGAAAAAGACAGAGGAGAGCGAAACACAGGTAAGTACAGTTGGATTGTTTTTTTTAATCTTATTTTCCCCCACTGGGTTTGGCTCTTGGTCCCCTCAATGCCCCTCCAGTGTTGAGGGTCACTGCCCGCCACTGCTCTTGAGTGCATCTCCCCTCACCCCACCCACTCTCCATTCCGCCTCCAACCCTCAATCCAGTGTGTCACTCTCTCCCTTGTGCACTACTTTTTCTCTTCTCTTCTCCACTCACCTTCTCCTTCTTTGACCCCCCCAACCCAAGGTCCTTTTTTAAAACTTTGCACTTTTGCCCAAAATAATATTATTTTTTTATTTATCTCTATCTTGGATGTTTTGCAAAGCATGTGGGTGCCAGTGGAATCAAGTGACTGTGTCATTGTAATTGTAATTGCATTTATATAGCGCTTACTACCCCTGACGAGGCGTCGAAGCGCTTTTTCAGCGAGTAGCACGCTACTCCGGAACTCAAGAAGGATTAGTGTTGAATTAGTATAGTGAAATATGAAAGTAATTTGAGTGGTGGATAGGTTAGTCAGTTATTTGGATTCATTATTCCTTTGTTTCAGTTTTTTTACTGATGTTGCACAGTATCAGGAAAAATAATTTTGCTTTCCCCCTGATGCAGAACAGCATCCTGAAAAGTCAAAAGCGAGACCTACTTGCTTTGCCAATGCTTGTTTTAATTGCCGCTCTGCTGGGCTGTGGATTGTGCTAAGGAGTAGTTACATAGGCTTGGTGAGGAATGTCTGGTGTTGGTTACACTGCATGAGCCTGGTGTTGGCAAGGCATGATCCGACAGTGAGGATCATGCTCAGGGACTTGTCCAGACAATGTCAAAGGTGGGCCATCGTGCTTAAAGTGAGTAAGCATTCATGTATGTGTTAATTAACCCTGGGCGTAAAACTACGCTCCACTAGCGGAGTTTGCGGATTTTTGGCAACTCTTCGTTCCGTGTAGAACGCGGAGTTGCCGAAAAACTCTGCACTCCGCAGCGGAGCAGAGTTTTTTTTGTGTTCGCGCGCCCACAATGCGTTTTCGCGCACGCGGGAGCGACTTACCGGGTGCCTGCGATCACCGACGAGATTTCCTGAGCCGGTCGCGATCGTCATGAGATTTTCTAGGCGGCCCATGGTCTCGCGAGAGTTTGCAATCGTGAACACGTCATTAGAGCGCGCCAGCGGACCTCCGGCGGGGTTTTGTGAAGATCGTGATACCGAACACGCAGAATCTGCAATATGGAGAAGGTTCTCTCCCGAGCAGCATCAAAACCTTCTTGAAATGACGATTTTGATTAAAAAAACTCCTCAGATTGACATTTGGCTGTACTTTTTTGTGCAAGAAGTCCTTTTTCTCTTTTTACTTTTTTTTTTGAAGAGGAAGGAAGTGCCCCAGAGTCTCCAACTTCCTGTTCTGTCCAGCAGGCTCCTCCCAGTGCTTTGTCTATCTCCTGTTCACTTTTCATTTGGATTTGGAGCTGGAAGGATCACTCTTTGTGTCTGTTGCATCATATATCATTGGATTTGAGGACTTTTGAAGTAAGTTGGAAAATTGGTGTTGTTTTTTTGATTGGGGCCATGCACTTAGATTTTTTTGTACTTTTCATCGTTTTAAAAAACATTTATTGTGGTGGGTGGCCTGTAGTTTCAGTAGGGGCCTAGTTGTTTCTTTGTAAGTAATTTTTCTTCTTTTATGAAGGAAACATGTTGCACAGTTCACTACATTTTCTCCAATTTTTGAAATCAATTTGCAATATTTATTTAATTCACTAGCCTAGTAGTCTGCCAATAGGCCTTTAAGCTAGGAGGCCCAGTGCTACTCATGGGTGCATGAAACAACTGTTTCTGTGGTGTCTGTTGAATTTAAACAACATTTAGGGCATGGATGGCATTGGATTGAAATGCTAAATGTTTTTTTTGGGTATTTCACTTTTTTTCATGTGTGTTAAATAAATGCCTTTGTTGGATGTGTGTGGTTGTTGTAACTTGCAAACATTGTTTAGCCCTGTGGATTTTCGTTTTTGGCATTGTTGCATTAAAGCTGTGCTGTTTAGCATGCCTCCTTTGTCTGGCGAGTGTGTGATGTGTTTGTAACAGTGGGCCAACATTTGCCTGGGCTGAGCCTCCCAAAATGACTAGGGGCCATTTAGTAAAGTCTGTGTCCATATAGGCCTGCTTAAGTTCATAGTTTTCCAGTCCTCCTGCTTGTTGTGAGTGACCATGTGGCTGGTGGCCATTTTGTGGTGGTAGGTAGTGTGCTTTTGCCATAAGCCTGCATTTCTTTCCTTTGTTCCTCTTGGCTTATTGCTTCTTGTTGTGGTAGCCTGGCCATGTGGCGGTCGACCATTTTGTGAAGGCAACCAGTGTGCTTTTGCCGTAGGCCTGCATTGTCTGTCTTCCCTTTCTTGTTGTTGTGGCCTGGCCATGTGGCTGGTGGCCATTTTGGAAAGGCAGCCAGCGTGCTTTTGCCATAGACCTGCATTGTCTGTCTTCCCTTTCTTGTTGTTGTGGCCTGGCCATGTGGCTGATGGCCATTTTGTGAAGGCAGCCAGCGTGCTTTTGCCATCGACCTGCATTGTCTGTCTTCCCTTTCTTGTTGTTGTGGCCTGGCCATTTGGCTGTCGGCCATTTTGTGAAGGCAGCCGGTGTGCTTTTGCTATAGGCCTGCATTGCCTGTATTCCCTTTCTTGTTGTTGTGGCCTGGCTATGTGGCTGATGGCCATTTTGTAAAGGCAGTCAGTGTGCTTTTGCCATAGGCCTGCATTGTCTGTCTTCCCTTTCTTGTTGTTGTGGCCTGGCCATGTGGCTGATGGCCATTTTGGAAAGGCAGCCAGTGTGCTTTTGCCATAGGCCTGCATTTTCTGTCTTCACTTTCCTGTTGTTGTGGCCTGGCCATGTGGCTGGAGGCCATTTTGTGAAGGCAGCCAGTGTGCTTTTGCCATAGTCCTGCATTGTCTGTCTTCCCTTTCTTGTTGTGGCCTGCCATGTGGCTGGTGGCCATTTTGTGAAGGCAGCCAGTGTGCCTTTGCCATAGGCCTGCATTGTCTGTCTTCCCTTTCTTGTTGTGGCCTGGCCATGTGGCTGGTGGTCATTTTTGAAAGGCAGCCAGTGTGCTTTGCCATAGGCCTGCATTGTCTGTCTTCCCTTTCTTGTTGTTGTGGCCTGGCCATGTGGCTGGCGGCCATTTTGTGAAGGGGCAGCCAGTGTGCTTCTGCATTAGGCCTGCAAGCCTTCTTATATCTTCTTCTTTTATCCAGCAATTAATGTAGCACAGTTCACTACATTTTCTAATACATTTGCAATATTATTGATTTGAATTGATTCACTATGTGGCCTAGTCTGCCAATGGGTTTTCCAACCAATAGGCTCAGAGCTACTCATGGGTGCATGAAACCACTGTTTCTGTGGTGTCTGTTGAATTTAAACATTATTTAGGGCATGGATGGCATTGGATTTAAATGCAAAATGTTTTTGTTTTTTTGGCATTTCACTTGTGGTTAAATAAATGCCTTTGTTGGATGTGTGTGGTTGTAACTTGCAAACCTTTTTTAGCCCTGTGGTTTTTCGTTTATGGCATTCTTGCATTAAAGCTGTGTTGGTTAGCATGCCTCCTTTGTCTGACCAGTGTGTGAGTGTGTTTGTAATAATAGTGGGCCAGCATTTGCCTTGGCTGAACCTCCCCATGTGGCCAGGGGCCAATTTGTAAAGTCTGTGTCCATATAGGCCTGCTTGAGTTAATTGTTTTCCAGGCCTCCTGCTTGTTGTGAGTGACCATGTGGCTGGTGGCCATTTTGTGGTGGTAGGTAGTGTGCTTTTGCCATAAGCCTGCATGTCTTTCCTTTGTTCCTCTTGGCTTATTGCTTCTTGGTGTGGTAGCCTGGCCATGTGGCGGTCGGCCATTTTGTGAAGGCAACCAGTGTGCTTTTGCCGTAGGCCTGCATTGTCTGTCTTCCCTTTCTTGTTGTTGTGGCCTGGCCATGTGGCTGGAGGCCATTTTATGAAGGCAGCCAGCGTGCTTTTGCCATAGGCCTGCATTGTCTGTCTTCCCTTTCTTGTTGTTGTGGCCTGGCCATGTGGCTGGTGGCCATTTTGGAAAGGCAGCCAGCGTGCTTTTGCCATAGACCTGCATTGTCTGTCTTCCCTTTCTTGTTGTTGTGGCCTGGCCATGTGGCTGATGGCCATTTTGTGAAGGCAGCCAGCGTGCTTTTGCCATCGACCTGCATTGTCTGTCTTCCCTTTCTTGTTGTTGTGGCCTGGCCATTTGGCTGTCGGCCATTTTGTGAAGGCAGCCGGTGTGCTTTTGCTATAGGCCTGCATTGCCTGTCTTCCCTTTCTTGTTGTTGTGGCCTGGCTATGTGGCTGATGGCCATTTTGTAAAGGCAGTCAGTGTGCTTTTGCCATAGGCCTGCATTGTCTGTCTTCCCTTTCTTGTTGTTGTGGCCTGGCCATGTGGCTGATGGCCATTTTGGAAAGGCAGCCAGTGTGCTTTTGCCATAGGCCTGCATTTTCTGTCTTCACTTTCCTGTTGTTGTGGCCTGGCCATGTGGCGGGAGGCCATTTTGTGAAGGCAGCCAGTGTGCTTTTGCCATAGTCCTGCATTGTCTGTCTTCCCTTTCTTGTTGTGGCCTGCCATTTGGCTGGTGGCCATTTTGTGAAGGCAGCCAGTGTGCCTTTGCCATAGGCCTGCATTGTCTGTCTTCCCTTTCTTGTTGTGGCCTGGCCATGTGGCTGGTGGTCATTTTTGAAAGGCAGCCAGTGTGCTTTGCCATAGGCCTGCATTGTCTGTCTTCCCTTTCTTGTTGTTGTGGCCTGGCCATGTGGCTGGCGGCCATTTTGTGAAGGGGCAGCCAGTGTGCTTCTGCATTAGGCCTGCAAGCCTTCTTATATCTTCTTCTTTTATCCAGCAATTAATGTAGCACAGTTCACTACATTTTCTAATACATTTGCAATATTATTGATTTGAATTGATTCACTATGTGGCCTAGTCTGCCAATGGGTTTTCCAACCAATAGGCTCAGAGCTACTCATGGGTGCATGAAACCACTGTTTCTGTGGTGTCTGTTGAATTTAAACATTATTTAGGGCATGGATGGCATTGGATTTAAATGCAAAATGTTTTTGTTTTTTGGCAATTCACTTGTGGTTAAATAAATGCCTTTGTTGGATGTGTGTGGTTGTAACTTGCAAACCTTTTTTAGCCCTGTGGTTTTTCGTTTATGGCATTCTTGCATTAAAGCTGTGTTGGTTAGCATGCCTCCTTTGTCTGACCAGTGTGTGAGTGTGTTTGTAATAATAGTGGGCCAGCATTTGCCTTGGCTGAACCTCCCCATGTGGCCAGGGGCCAATTTGTAAAGTCTGTGTCCATATAGGCCTGCTTGAGTTAATTGTTTTCCAGGCCTCCTGCTTGTTGTGAGTGACCATGTGGCTGGTGGCCATTTTGTGGTGGTAGGTAGTGTGCTTTTGCCATAAGCCTGCATGTCTTTCCTTTGTTCCTCTTGGCTTATTGCTTCTTGTTGTGGTAGCCTGGCCATGTGGCGGTTGGCCATTTTGTGAAGGCAACCAGTGTGCTTTTGCCGTAGGCCTGCATTGTCTGTCTTCCCTTTCTTGTTGTTGTGGCCTGGCCATGTGGCTGGAGGCCATTTTATGAAGGCAGCCAGCGTGCTTTTGCCATAGGCCTGCATTGTCTGTCTTCCCTTTCTTGTTGTTGTGGCCTGGCCATGTGGCTGGTGGCCATTTTGGAAAGGCAGCCAGCGTGCTTTTGCTATAGACCTGCATTGTCTGTCTTCCCTTTCTTGTTGTTGTGGCCTGGCCATGTGGCTGATGGCCATTTTGTGAAGGCAGCCAGCGTGCTTTTGCCATCGACCTGCATTGTCTGTCTTCCCTTTCTTGTTGTTGTGGCCTGGCCATTTGGCTGTCGGACATTTTGTGAAGGCAGCCGGTGTGCTTTTGCTATAGGCCTGCATTGCCTGTCTTCCCTTTCTTGTTGTTGTGGCCTGGCTATGTGGCTGATGGCCATTTTGTAAAGGCAGTCAGTGTGCTTTTGCCATAGGCCTGCATTGTCTGTCTTCCCTTTCTTGTTCTTGTGGCCTGGCCATGTGGCTGATGGCCATTTTGGAAAGGCAGCCAGTGTGCTTTTGCCATAGGCCTGCATTTTCTGTCTTCACTTTCCTGTTGTTGTGGCCTGGCCATGTGGCTGGAGGCCATTTTGTGAAGGCAGCCAGTGTGCTTTTGCCATAGTCCTGCATTGTCTGTCTTCCCTTTCTTGTTGTGTGCCTGCCATGTGGCTGGTGGCCATTTTGTGAAGGCAGCCAGTGTGCCTTTGCCATAGGCCTGCATTGTCTGTCTTCCCTTTCTGTTGTTGTGGCCTGGCCATGTGGCTGGTGGTCATTTTGTGAAAGGCAGCCAGTGTGCTTTGCCATAGGCCTGCATTGTCTGTCTTCCCTTTCTTGTTGTTGTGGCCTGGCCATGTGGCTGGTGGCCATTTTGTGAAGGGGCAGCCAGTGTGCTTCTGCATTAGGCCTGCAAGCCTTCTTATATCTTCTTCTTTTATCCAGCAATTAATGTAGCACAGTTCACTACATTTTCTAATACATTTGCAATATTATTGATTTGAATTGATTCACTATGTGGCCTAGTCTGCCAATGGGTTTTCCAACCAATAGGCCCAGAGCTACTCATGGGTGCATGAAACCACTGTTTCTGTGGTGTCTGTTGAATTTAAACATTATTTAGGGCATGGATGGCATTGGATTGAAATGCAAAATGTTTTTGTTTTTTGGCATTTCACTTTTTCATGTGTGTTAAATAAATGCCTTTGTTGGATGTGTGTGGTTGTTGTAACTTGCAAACCTTTTTAGCCCTGTGGATTTTCGTTTATGGCATTCTTGCATTAAAGCTGTGTTGGTTAGCATGCCTCCTTTGTCTGACCAGTGTGTGAGTGTGTTTGTAATAATAGTGGGCCAGCATTTGCCTTGGCTGAACCTCTCCATGTGGCCAGGGGCCAATTTGTAAAGTCTGTGTCCATATAGGCCTGCTTGAGTTAATTGTTTTCCAGGCCTCCTGCTTGTTGTTGTTGTGACTTGTGAGTGACCATGTGGCTGGTGGCCATTTTGTCGTGGCAGTTAGTGTGCTTTACTGTGCTTTTGCCATAGGCCTCCATGTCTTTCCTTTGTTCCTCTTGGCTTATTGCTTCCATCCATTGTCAGCTGCAGCTCCCTGAATGCTGCATCCCACGTGATGCACAATGCCAAACCGTTACATTTGTATTTTTGTTGTTGTTCTTCTTTCCTATCCTTCCTCGAGTGTACTGTACAGTACACCATGAAAGCCCTTGTTGTTGTCAAAGTCTCACAAATGACTACACTGTATTGTTATGTTTTTTTAATAACTGAGTTAATGAATTTAATAATATGAATAACACTTACAAGTGTGACCACACACTAAGTTATATATTATATATGTGTGTTTGTACTAGTAGTAATTGAACCACAACAATGAATGCTATGTTTCACTGATGTTCTTCTTGTTTCTTTTTCTTTGAGGTGCACAAACGAGGAGTAAACAACATCACCCATTGTACTGCCAGACAGAATTCCTGCTGCGCACGACGTCACGTGATGTGTGACCACAGACATCTCTTCAACTTGTGCCACTACGTGCTTCTGACATCTTCAAGATGGCCCCAGAGAAAGGTACCAGGTCCAGTACCTAGAAAGTTGCCAGTGAGAAGAAGGCACTGCCACTTACCAAGACCGGTATGTCACCCAATACCTTTTTTGGCAAACCAAAAATTGCACCTGCAGCAGCGGTGTCCGGGGAGCAAGCTGGGAGCAGCACCCCCGCATCAGTGGACCCACCCCACCAACCTAGGCCCAAGCCCATGTCTGTCGCAGAGGCAGCCAGTCTAATCACGAGTCTAACGCCGATGAGCAGTGAAGTTGAAGTTGACTTATCGCAAAGTAGTACCCAATCAATGCAGGAAATTCAGATAAGTGGGTAACAACAACCGCAATCACCCCCAATAGTAGTTGTCCCTCCCGAAGTAGGGGCAGTTCAGGAGATCGAGCTTCCTGCAAAGGAAGAAGAGCAAGCCACTCTTTCAGAAGATCCATTGTCTTCCAGATCCCCAGCAAGGAAAAGGAGGGTTAGTCCATCAAGTTCTTCTGCAAGCCCCCCTTCTAATGATCTAGACACCACTTGGATCCTGCCTCAGTCTGAGAGTGAGACACGCCATGCCCACAAGACAAGGCTAGGGAAAAGGAAGGTTCCGGGAAGCCTTAGAGTTATGGAGGTAGATGTAGAAGAGGAGGATGATGACGAGCCAGTCATCATGGACATTAGTCCCGCCCCAGTGGAGACCGACATTACCCCATCCCAAATTGCTGTGAGGGATGTGGCACGGATACCACCAACACAGATACCACCAACACCACCTCCAGCTTCCATATTTGCAAAGGCCCGGCAGCGACCTACATCTACCACAAACACCTCAGTAGAAGTAGGTACTGCAGAGAGTCAAACGTCACACCCACCTACCAGTTCATCCGACATTGCAAGTGGCACCAGCAGGGCCAGAAAATTGACCTCCCCAGTTTGGGACTTTTTTCCGGTTAGCAAGAAGGAGGTGAACATTGCTATATGCTCCATTTGTGGACAAGGTGTTAGTCGGGGTAAGCTTGGTACAAACTATGGTACCGGAGGCCAAACAACCCATCTGAGAAAACACCACTTGATAGAGTGGGAGGCGCACCTTAGCGGCCAAAAAACTGCATGTGTTGGTGGTAGAGGGGATGAAGAAGAAGAACTGATCATGGTGGAAGGTGAACAAGAGGGAGACATTTTCTCTGTTACACAAAGCAGACCTGTCCCCAGCAGTGCAGTGGTACCGCCCACATCATCATCAGCAACATCACAATGGCACAAGAGTCAGGCTGAGACACCAAGGGATCCAAGGCAAGAGAGTACCACAATGAAAAAACGTGCATTGAGCATAACATCTGATGTCAAGAAGTCACCTGCATCAGTGGCACCAGAAAAGAAAATAATCCAGGCTACCATTCTCAGCATGTTTAGGTCGGAGGGGCAGTCCGAACGCAACCACCCAATGGCACATTTGTGCAATGCAAAGCTGGCTAAAATGTTAGCGCTGGACCTCCTCCCTTTTTCTTTTATGGTAGGGGTTGGTTTTCTTGAATTTGTGGCAGCCATCTGCCCGAAATGGAAGGTTCCGAGCCGGTCCTATTTCGCCAGAGTTGCTGTTCCAGCACTACATCACGACGTGCTGGAATTGCTTGGACAAGCTTTGCAGCAGAGTGCTGTTCACACTATCCACCTGACAACAGACATGTGGACCAGTTGCCAAGCCCCTGTTTAAATGTGCATCACTGTACACTGGATCTCTTTTGTGGGGGTTAGAGAAAAGATATCTGCATGTGTTGACACTGCTGAGATTTTTAATGCCACTCGGAAAGATGCAACTGTAGCCATGTTCGCCATGGAGAAATCTCATACTGCTGCAAACATTTTGGAAGACTTTGACAGCAAGGTCTTTGAATGGCTGCGACCAAGAGGACTTAACATTGGTTTTGTTGCCACTGACAATGGCAGTAATATAGTTAAGGCCACTGCCGAAGGACGGCTATTTCAGGGTCCTGTGTTTGGCGCACTGCATTAACATCATTGTTCAAGACTTTCTGAAAAGAGAATACCGAGTCAGCAAATTACTGACCACCTGCAGAAGAATCTGCACACATTTCAGCCATTCTTTTAAAGCCCGGAAGCAGCTGAGGATCATTCAACGTGATAATAGAATGTCAGTTAAATCACTCATCCAGGAGGTGCCAACACTTTGGAACTCAACTTATTACATGCTCGAACGTCTGTTTGAGCAGTACAGACCAATCAATGAATATGTCTTGCAACGAGGGGATGCTACTGTGAAAGGCATGATCATTGAGATGGACCAATGAGGCCTAGTTAAATGCCTGACAGAGATGCTACTTCCTTTTGAGGTCTTCACACGTGAAGTCAGCAAGGAGGACTGTACTATGGGCCAAGCTATCCCATTGTTGCACATGCTACAGAAACAGCTGAAGGGGGTGTCTGCAAAGTACGCAGGTGTGTAGGAAAAAAAAGAAGTATATGAGTTGGTGGAGAGCTTAACCCTCCACTTATCTGAAAATACAAGGGTGCAAAGAGGCATTGTGTAATCCAACCATTACATTTGTGCCACAATTCTGGATCCACGGTACAAACCATTACTGCACACTTTCATTCCTTTTTCAGACGGGGATGTTGCCAACTACAAAACCTAGATAGCTGTGGAAGCCAGTCAGCTAGGAGAAGAACGGCCGAGAATTAGAGGCCCGCTTCTCCAGGGCACAATAAGTACTGCAGGGCAGCCGGCTTCAAGTTCAACTTCAGAGCCTGAGGGCAGTGCAGTTGGCTCACAGCAGCCAAAACCACCAACAACACCAAGAACAACATCAACAACAACAACAAGAACGGGAGCATCAGCCCTAAAATTGGCACAGTAATGGTTTCTACAGCAAGGGCTTAAGTCCAGTGCTGAGGCAAAGGCAAAAGAGGCTGAGCAAAGCAGAGCACCCATGAGCATTGAGCGGATGGTCCAGGCCTACCTGGATGACCCAACAGAGGTCTACTTTGATCAAAACCCATTGCAGTATTGGTATGGGAAAAGGCGCCAATGGCTAATGCTCAGCAGGCTGGTGATAAACTATCTGGCTTGCCCTGTTGCAAGTGTCTCTTCTGAGCGTGTTTTCAGTGCTGCTGGTGCCGTTCTGACAGTGAGAAGGACCAGTCTCTCGCCCCAAAATGTGGAGAGGTTAACCATGATTAAAATGAATCAGCACTTTATACCACCGGATTACACCAAACCTGAAGTAGCACATCAGGAAGATGATGGCGGCGACTCAGGTCATGGAAGTAGTGTGTTAGGTGACCTACTTCTGGGTGAACCACCAGAGTTTGAGGACGAGCTCTACTTCCCTGACAACTAGGCTTTGGAGTTACTTTCTTTCTTGCTTTGACGCCCAAAAAAAAGCCCCCCAAAAAGATATAGCTAAGGAATATTATTTACTTTTATTATTTGTGTGTTTCACTGTCTTTCTGGTTCAAATCACAACAAAACCATCACCACCATCTTACTCTTTTATTGCCGGATTGGAGTTGCAACTGTGTGCAGTCAGTGAAGAAGTAAGTCCACTCCTCCGAGTCCTGACTCGCCCTAAATCCATTTCCCTCAAGCCAGACATTGGATGGATAATAGTACAACAAATGTGAAATGTGTGCCTGCCTCCAGTCCCTCCAAAGAACCTGACTATATATCTAGCCTCCTTTCCGAGCCTAGAGGGACTGGCCCGGAAGAACAGGTAAATGATGGCATGCATTGCACGCTGACTCTGAGTGATTAGTGTTTGTGTTGTTGTGCATGATGTCTACTAGTATTTAATCTACACACAAAAAAGTGACTCAAGTCAATGTTTCCCATCTTGTTGTTCAATAACAAAATTGTACTACTGCAGGCCGATCCATTGCATTTTTGATTCTGGACTCACTCGGGACACTACAGCATACCATACTCGCAGTCAGTCAGTAGGATCAGAGATGATTGATGGAATAACTCGGGGCGTTTCATGAAGTAGCCTAAAAGGTAAACAACAACAACACCAGACCTACATGTCTGTGTAGTGTTGGATGCGAGTGTGGTGGTATGACTGACAGCGGTGCATTGATTTTGTTACTTAATTTGGAAAATGCTTTGTTGCTGTGTGTGTGTATGTGTGCTCAGTGCTGTCTGGCTCAAAACCTAAGCTAAGTGGAGGTTGGGTGGGCGGGCCTGCTCCTATTGTTGGAGGTAACTGCTGGAAACAGAGTAGACATGATTCATCCATGCCGCCTCTGAAAGTTTTCTTGTTACACTCCTCCTTAATTTATGCAGTTTAACTTTACTTTTCTCCTTGATTTTTCAATATCCTAATTGTATTTCCATCTACACTTACAGGCTGGCCTTTACCCTGTGCTATACTGGGAAAAACAACTCACACTTGCCGTACCAAACCGCATCCGCCAGGCAGGCACCCAAGATTGACGGACGGACAGTCCAAGGAAGGACCAAGAGGAATGCCTAGATGCAACTCCCAATTTGACAATAATTATAGTATCATTTCATTTTTTCTCTTCAATCATTACGACTGTGTGTGTTGTTGTTTATTATGTCTGCTTATATTTGTCTCCAATGTACAACAGAACATAAAATGTATGTAACTTGGGTCTCTCTGGGGGTAGACAGGCAAGGCAATTGCATAACAATAATTAATAATATACTGCTGCCCTGTACTACTAGTCTAGTACTACTCATAAAGTCATTATCATGCATGCATTTCCTTTTTCTCCCTTAACAAATTTATGATGGTTGGCTGCCAAGATTGTGTGTTGTCCATGTGTAGTGTTTGTCTTTGTCAAACCTTTCCCTCAAACCCCCCTTCCCAACCATTCATCAAACCCTAACCCTCTGCTCCCGGGCTGTGTGATTTATATTGAGGTGTGACTAAATTACATTTACACCAATTATTGATCACACACTTGCTGGGGCGGATGTGGTGAAAGCAACACTAACTCAAGGTAGGGCGAGGATCTTCTTCTGCTCTAAGTATATATACTTTAGCCCACTCTGGCAATATTAGATTGCCCACCCATGCACAGTATTCGATTCGATATTCAATTTTTTTTTTCGAGAGGAACATAATCCATCATAATAATATAATTGGTTGCCAGCATTGTGTCATCAATGATCCTAGTTCCAGCACTAAAGATTACGAAGCCGCTTTTCCGCTTCATCATCATAGCTCGAGTCAACTTCAGTTTGTAACTTGTACTATGCTAGCCCTCCAGGCATTCTGGTTTATTTTACTTTAGCATTGCTTATCATCATCATGGTTTCTTGTTTGGCAGTCTTCTTGTGTACTGTACTTCTACTACTCGTTCCCGAGTCTCCCTCAGGTGACTGACTGTCTCATTTTCTTTTTTTGCAAATGCTACTGTCAGTGTTTACTACTACTACCACCACCATGGCACCTTGGGAAACCAAACCATCACCATGCAGCCATCGCTTCGCCTAAGTAAACATCAATCACAGGTAAGAGAAGTAGTTTGGGGGAGGCATAATACTATGGAAATTACTGTCATTACTGTAATACTATGGAAATTAATTCATTAATTCACACACCCACACCCTGCCAAACCCAAAGGAGTTTTAGCTGCAGACTGCATAGACTAGGAGGAGAGACTGACAGTACTAGTAAGACAAGTCACAAGTGAGGGTACCGCATCTATCTGTTGGTGTGTTACACTATCGGCAGATTATTTCAATCAAAAACTGGCTGCGGCCCTGCTGCAGCAAAGGAAACCGTGTGAAGTAAAAGAGTAACCCTCCCACAAAACATTTACATCATATGTAAACTATAAATAATTTATTCCCCTAACCAATAAACTAATGAAAAAAAACCACAACACCTGACCAACCCCTCTCCCTAACCCCAACCAATGTCCATCATAATGATGAGTAGAATGTCCATTGTCCATATTAAATTAAAATGTCCATAAACCCCAACTTTTCCCCAGCGCCTAATTCCCACCCACCAGAAAAAAAGATTAAAAAAGGGGCAAGGCGACGGATTTCTAGCGGCGGGCTCGCCGGATCTTCCTCTCCTGGGTGTTTATCCGCTCCTCTAGGCGCGCTATCCGGAGGAGCATGTGGCGCTTAAATGCCTTACAGTTGCATGAACAAGGGTGGGGAAAAGTGCGGTGGGCGGCTGCCAGACCACGGCGCGGTACCACTGGAGGCACTGGGGAGGCCTGGCTGGGGCCCGGGGCATTGGAGGAGGCTGCAGCTGCTGCAGCCTCCTCCTCCTCCCCTGCCAGAACCACCAGCCGCCGATATTCCGCACGGATGGCCTCCAGCTTCCGTTGCTGGGACATGGCTGCTAACTCCTTCCTGTTTAGTTGTTTCGGTTGGGAAGGAGTAGCTATATGAAGAAAGGAAAAAAAGACAATTGTAACCAATACTCTTAGCAAAACAGTAACACAAAATTAATTATACACATAAAATTATAGTGGCACAGTAGCACTAGGAAGCACAGTACATAACATTTGTGGTATCCTCCCACTTCCTTGGCCTCTAACATTTGTGGGAGTTTCAGGCATTACTAGGCACTATGGAGTAGACAAGTCTTCTTCTCTCTCTTGTTTAGCTAAATTAACCTTGTAGGCATGCCGGCTCAGTCAGCTTGCGCCCTAGACAGACATACTCGTGTCGCAGACTCACATTATTTACTACTGTCTGCAGGTGGGGCAGCTGTAGTCTACAACTACACAATTATCTTATTTTTCTATTATGGCCATAGTCTGTTACATCAATGGCAACTGCTCAATTTCACTTTCACCCTGACTACTACAACAAGCAGATGATATCTGATCTGAATGATTATATATGGGACGACGTGAGGTACTATTGATTGATTGAGTAACCATGCAGCCGATAGGCCACCCATGCCTGACACGGTCGAAATGACACAGGTAGGGAGTGGGTCTCGGAGTCGGAGGGAGGCGATTGATAGTGGGTGGGTATGGGTACATACATACACAATATATATGTTGTGCTTGCAAATTACTGTGAGTCAAGGGAGTATTCTGAAATACAGCCTTAAATCAAAAACCTTGAAAAAAAACAGTCCTTGTTTCTCTTCCAAGCGATTTTTCCATTTATCATTGCATTGCTCTTCTAGCATTATATTTTTTTTACTCTAATCTTATTCTTATCTTTATTTTTGTTCTACATTCTCTTCATCCAGTGACAGCCTCCGCCTATGCTATGATTGAATACCATCCAGGCATCCATCCATTCAAAGTAAACATGGCTATCATTCTTCTCAATCTCTCAACAAACCTTTCACCAACAACATACATTTGTATCACCACCCATGAGTCCTTGCTTGCCTTTGAGTTTGACCCATCAAACCCCCTGTAGGATTCCTATCACCCATACAGTTTCACCCACCCAGGCAGGCATCCTTTCTTCCACCTTTCACCCATCCTTCAACCACCCATGCATCCTATCAGCCAACTATTCATCCCGGGCCCCCTTCCTTCACCCACGCATCCTTCTCTGCCAGTCATATACTACATATCACCCGTCCTTCCTCCTTGCATCCTTCTTTCCCTTTTCGTTCAACCCATCCATCAAGGTCGTCTGACTCTTAGTCTTCTTCATAAAACTTTCCCAGCTGAGTTGAAGTCAGATAGAAGAGGCCATTAGTTACTCAACTCCTGCCGCTAATGCTATTGCTATTTTCTAAGTAAAGGCCCGGTGTCTTCTTCAACCGTTGTTCACAACAACTTAGTCTCTTTCAACATTACAGTGTACACCCTTGCAGCGAGTGTGTATTGTCAATAAGTAAGGAATATAACTTACCACCGCCCGCCACTGCTGCTGGCTCACCCACCCCTGAAGCTGCCACATCTGCTCTCTCCTGGCTGGCGCCGCCTTCCCCGCTGTCCCCGCGCACTGGTGGTCGGTACGCCTAGAAAAACCATTACACATTTTTTAGATGCCATAAACGCCTCCCCTATTTATTTATTTTCACTAGCAAGATTGAAAATACAATACATACATACACCACACACATCACTAGTACAAATCGGGTACTAGAGTAGAGTAGACAGTATGTCCTCCTATCCTATCAAAAATAATAAAATATCTGGTTGGGCATTTTGTTGGTGGCAATTTTTGAAAAGCCTCTCACGATGAGGACAACCCAAAGGACTGGACTCAGTGGCTAGAGCTATTGGTGAATCTGAGTTTTAAAACTTTTTGGGAAAAAGTGGCGAACTGGACGGACAATCGGACATGAGGTCTCTCAAGTCTCGACTCGGGTCCTCTCTCTTGGTTGGCAAATATAATTGTGCCCTCCTCCTCCTCATATTTCCTTCCAGCCCTGGTGCACAGTAATCAGTCACAATCAACTGCTGCTGCTAAAGTAATAATAATAGTACTAGGCCTAGCCGAGAAAAAGTAAAAATACACCACTTTGGGTGTCCAACGTGACCATCATTTTATTTACTGATTGAGCATGAGAAGAAAGTAAAAGAAAGCCTTCTAATCTCAACAAACATGCGTAGAATACCTTAGTTGGGCATGCAATCTGCACAGCAGAGTAGTAGTACTAGTAGTAGTAAAGGACTAATCTGTTCTCTGAGTCTTACAGTAGTACCACCACTAGGCAGTCCACAAAATATAAGGGGAGAGGGAAAGCTGACTGAAAAACCAGAATAAATTATAAAGCAAGCTACAGACAGACTAATAGTAGTACAGAGTCAGAGGCAGTTAGATTGATGTAAAAAAAAAAACAGACACTAGAAATATAATAACTAAGGGGTCGATTCCGATCTCGGCCAGAAGCGCACCTAACACTATTCGTCTGGAAAAAAACCAAGCCGAACGCGTGTTTCCTGACCGATTCGAACATTCGTACGAACGAGCAAGTACGATGCGCATAACTGCCCAGATCCCGACCCAGCCGTACGTACCCATTCCAGCTCCTGTTCCCCGCCCGAGCCGGATCCGTAAACGCAGAATCGAGTCGCACGGAAGCAAAAATACAGCACCTTCCGGCCGGACTAGTACGATGCGCCTTCCGTACGCGCCGAACCCGTCGCTACGTCCGAGCATCCGGGAGAGCCGCACATAAGCTCCGATTCGCGCCACAAGACGATCCACGGCTACGAGATGAACAAGCCAGCGACGAGTACGAGTCGAAGCAACGAGAAACCCGAACGAGACGAACCAACCATGAATCCCATCGCGCAGGTCCTACCAATACTCTACATCTATTATCGGAACAGGTACGGACGCGTACGGCGCAGACGGTAAGTCAAACACCCACTACACAAACAAACGACACATACCCGACATTTGTCACACACACATAGGGATGCAGAAATGACGTACACTAGCAACAGCAGAACCATAGGGGCGGGATGGCTATCACCAATGCCATACACACCCATAGGGGCCTGGATGCCTACCACTAACACCACCCCTACTCAGGGGGGGCTGGATGCCTACCACTACCACCACCCCTACCCATGGGGGGCTGGATGCCAACCACTACCACCACCCCTACTCAGGGGGGGCTGGATGCCTACCACTACCTCAGGGTAGGCTGGATGCCTGTAACTACCACCACCCCTACTCAGGGGGGGCTGGATGCCTACCACTACCACCACCCCTACTCAGGGGGGCTGGATGCCTACCACTACCACCACCCCTACTCATGGGGGGCTGGATGCCTACCACTACCACCACCCCAACTCAGGGGGGGCTGGATGCCTACCACTACCACCACCCCTACTCATGGGTGCTGGATGCCTACCACTACCACCACCCCTACTCAGGGGGCTGGATTCCTGTCACTACTACCATCCCCACACATAGGGGGATGGATGCCTACCACCAACACCACCCCTACTCATGGGGGCTGGATGCCTACCACTACCACCACCCCTACTCAGGGGGGCTGGATGCCTACCACTACCACCACCCCTACTCAGGGGGGGCTGGATGCCTGTCACTACCACCACCCCTACTCAGGGGGGGCTGGATGCCTACCACTACCACCACCCCTACCCATGGGGGGCTGGATGCCTACCACTACCACCACCCCTACTCAGGGGGGGCTGGATGCCTACCACTACCACCACCCCTACTCATGGGGGGCTGGACACCTACCACCACCACCACCCCTACTCAGGGGGGGCTGGATGCCTGTCACTACTACCATCCCCACACATAGGGGAATTGATGCCTGTCACTACCACCACCCCTACTCAGGGGGGCTGGATGCCTACCACCAACACCACCCCTACTCATGGGGGGCTGGATGCCTACCACTACCACCACCCCTACTCATGGGGGGCTGGATGCCTACCACTACCACCACCCCTACTCAGGGGGGGCTGGATGCCTGTCACTACCACCACCCTTACTCAGGGGGGGCTGGATGCCCACCACTACCACCACCCCTACTCGGGGGGCTGGATGCCTGTCACTACCACCACCCCTACTCAGGGGGGCTGGATGCCTACCACTACTACCACCCCTACTCAGGGGGGCTGGATGCCTACCACTACCACCACCCCTACTCATGGGGGGCTGGATGCCTACCACTACCACCACCCCTACTCAGGGGGGGCTGGATGCCTACCACTACCACCACCCCTACTCATGGGTGCTGGATGCCTACCACCACCCTACTCAGGGGGGGGCTGGATGCCTACCACTACCACCACCCCTACTCAGGGGGGGCTGGATGCCTGTCACTACCACCACCCCTACTCAGGGGGGGCTGGATTCCTGTCACTACTACCATCCCCACACATAGGGGGATGGATGCCTACCACCAACACCACCCCTACTCATGGGGGGCTGGATGCCTACCACTACCACCACCCCTACTCTTGGGGGACTGGATGCCTACCACTACCACCACCCCTACTCAGGGGGGCTGGATGCCTACCACCACCACCACCCCTACTCATGGGGGCTGGATGCCTACCACTACCACCACCCCTACCCATGGGGGCTGGATGCCTACCACCAACACCACCCCTACTCATAGGACGGGTAATGCATGACACAACCAGCATACTCCAACATAAGGAATGTCAGAAAAACACATCCCCCAACACCATGACAAGCGTGTGTAGTCTGTGTCAAATGGCTACAACACTGAACATGACATTGAACATACAATGTGACCCCCTATCACATGTGTCACACATAAATGTGTGTGGCCTCCACAATGCAAGCAGACCATGACCACTGTGGCAATGGGGTCTAACTCCCCATCATCACAGTGACCAAAAGGTAAGTGTGGGGTCCATAGCTGAAGCACATTTTGAACATTGTGGTAATGGGGTCTAACCCCCCATCATCACAGTGACCAAAAGGTAAGTGTGGGGTCCACAGCTGAAGCACATTTTGAACATTGTGGCAATGGGGTCTAAACCCCTATCATCACAGTGACCAAAAGGTAAGTGTGGGGTCCATAGCTGAAGCACATTTTGAACATTGTGGCAATGGGGTCTAACCCCCCATCATCACAGTGACCAAAAGGTAAGTGTGGGGTCCATAGCTGAAGCACATTGTGAACATTGTGGCAATGGGGTCTAAACCCCCATCATCACAGTGACCAAAATGTAAGTGTTGTCATGGAAAAAGCTGCAAATGCCAAACAGCATGGATGATTCCTGGTCACAGAACAACAAACACATCAGTGGTATAGTAGTGCTTGTGTCCCATAGCAACATAGATTGGGTGAGGCAAACAGTGCAGTGCAAATAAGACATACCTTTGGGCATGTGCAGACAAACATCACCCATGGGGGCTGACATTGTCAACATTCATCAATAACACAATGACAGAAGTGACCATCATAATGCAGACCCACATATCTGCACCAATGGACACACAAATGTAGATATCCTGGGGAGACTGTAGATGTGAGGTGAACAAATACCATACCATGGAAGCAATAGGACATACAAACCATGATCATTGTGCTGACTGATGACCTAGGAGTCCCAGGGACAGCAGGGGAAACCGACCAAACAACATACAGCCAATGGCACACTAAAGATATGCCAATGCAGTGGTGCAGATGCACAAACACAAACAGGCAGCCCCACACTGCATATCAAACACAACAGGTGATGGGGGGGTGTGCCAGTGTCCCCAGGCAACCACACAACACATGAGGAGGCCTGAATCCCAATTACACAGATGTGTATACAGTGCCACACAAAAGTAACTCATGGATCGGATTCCCCTATGTGGGCAATCAGGCATTGTTAGATGAGAGGAGCCCAAATTACACATGTCACACAAGCTTGTAGGAACAGCAACTAACACAGCAAGAGACAGACCCACCACAGCACTACCCCCAGGGACCCCACATTGTGGTGACATTGGCCTGCATGATAATCCCACTGTGATGACAAAGCTAGATGTCGTTCACACTGTGAACCACAGACATGTGTCCTGAGCAACAAAGTACCATCACACCTACACAAGCACAAATCAATCAGCACGGCCTGTCAGCCAAGGAAAATATGGAGGTAGGGGTCTAGCCGTGAAACAACTCTCATTTGCACACACTCAACACCACACACCTCGATCTCCACCAATGTGCAGCAGTGAAGCTCACATGGACTGGTGACATTGCACATGCACCCATGACAATCCCAGGGGTGGTGGTGGGAACTAAGGTGCAGAAACCCATCACACATGGCCAGTCAACAAGACTCGTGAATGTCTGACACACTGCACAGTACGCCGTACATGGGCATGACGTCAAATCCACACCAACCAATGGGATCCCTGCCACAGTCACACACCAATGAAGAAGCCAAGGTCACCCACAAAGAACACACATAGACAACTTCCAACATTGCAGCTCTGACCCTGAGGAGTGGCAGCAGTCACACACACAATGTGTCACAATCACTGAAAGCTACCACAAACTGTAAATTACATGACTTGTGTAACCAAGAAGTGCCAAGGGGAATCCTGACTGTGTCTCATCTGCGTTTGCCCACAAACTCAGCCCTGACAGCAAACACACCTATGGATGACACCCTGATGACCAGTAATGTGCCATGCACCCACATCCCAGAGAACCCAGGGCGAAGAGTTTGGGGGAACATAGGTCAACTCATCAAGCATCACAAACAGGAACATCACTAGGGATCCCAGCCTGCGTAGCAAAATGGAAGTGAACACACACAGACATGCTCACACAACACACACCTTGGGCTCAGGCAATGTCACGGAATTACACACTGCCATGAGGGGACTCCACTCCTGTGTAAGGAAAGCTGTGCCATACGTTGTCTCTGCAGGGCTCTATCATGTCAGCAGAACACTTGGTCACTCAGTCAACAATTAGCACAAAATGAAGGCTCTCGTCACATCAGCCTGGTCATGGGAGTGTCACCGAAATCATCTGCACAGATCCAACACACATGTATAGCAAGTTGCACTGATAACACAGATGAGTCCTTCAGCCATTGATGCCCAAACTTGCATGTCCAGTGGAGATGGTCACACGGTCAGGGAAATAGACAAATTGAACAATGGCAAGCACAACAGATGTGCAGGGGTGTAAGCCACAGATGTGATATTGCAAATAAAAGTAGGAAATCCCATTGCCAAATATTGAAAACATGACACCCTCATATTGCTGCAAAGGATGACATGGATACACACCAGGATAGGACACATTCCCCCTGGACCACATGGGGTCCTGCACAGTAACACTTCATTTTCCTGATATCAAAAATCACCATCACTGCAGCAAGGGCATGGTTAGCATCATCAACATCATGTACATCTGAAGCAAAACCACTAGAGAACAGATAGTAGCTTTATTCAGCATATGTGGGTGTAAAATTGAAAGTCCTGAAAAAACACAAAGGCCAATGGCCAGTCCATCAATAAAGTCCGAACAGGGTGACAGTGGCAGATGTCACCCTTTGCTTGCCTGCACTGCTACGGACCAGGGACATTCCCCTCGGAGGGGCATACGGGGGGGCAGGCCAGGCACCGCAGGGACAGGATCAGGGCTCACCAGAAGGAGGCAGGGAAGGGGTGGTGGGTGCTGGAGAGTCACTGACAACTGCAGTGGAGGTGTCTGACATGGTGTGTGCCGGCACAACAGGGGGCATGAGTCAGATGGTGTAGGTGACGGCACGACTGCAGTGGGCTGGGCAGATGGAGTGGACAGGTTCCCCACTGCAGTGCCCAAGTCAGACGGGGTGGTAGTGGACTCCACTGCAGTGCCTATCTCTAGGGGAGTAGAATGGGGTTCAGATAAGGTGGGCAGGACAGAGGGGGAGGACATGGTCTCCACACCAGTGGCACAAACATTCGCAGCGGGGGGTGTGGCTGGAAGAGCAAGTGGTAGGGGAGAAGGCCGGATCATTTTGGGGATGGTGTATCTGTGGGTGGGGGAACCTGGGGCAGGGTGTGGTGGGGGAACCTGTGTAGTGGGGGCCTGAGGGATGGAGGAAGGAGACTGTGTGGTTGAGCTGCAGGGCGGTGGCGGGGTCTTGCTCTTCCGGGTCCGGGGGGACTTGCGGGTGGGGGCCTCAGTTTGTCTGTGCCTGGGGGAGGGTGTCCGGGGGTGAGGGGCACTCCCTCTGTGTGGGTGGACTTCCTCTTCCCCCTGTGTGCTGGATCAGCTGGATCAGAGGGGAAGAGGCCGAGGTCACAGAGGAAGAGCTGCTTTGTAGGTGGGGTTGCAGGTGAGGCAAGGGAAGGGGTCTTGGAGGGAGAGGTATCGGAGGACTGCGGAGTGACTGTGGATGCCTGTGTGTGTGTCTGTTCCCCATCCCCTGTGGGTGTGCTATCAGTCCCCTGAGGATGCTTGCGTGCACGTCTTGACTTTGTTTTGGGTGTTTCTGTGCTGCTCGTGTCTGTGTGTTTGCGTGATTGTGCAGGTGTGCATGTGCTTGGGACAGGTAGGGTGCTAGGAAGTGTGGATGGGGCAGAGGTAGGAGGGGTGAGGGACTGTTGGAGGAGGGACACTGCTGCCGTCAGGGAGGAGGCCATGGACTGATTGCCCCTCTGTAGGGCAGACATGCCCGATGAGATGCCCTCCATGAACGACACCAGCTGTGTCAACAGACTGGTGTGTGCATGGAGGACACTCAGCATCGCTGTCTGCCCTACATGGAGCTGGCGAAGTAAGTACACAGACTCCTCACTCAGGGCAGCAGGGGACACAAGGGCAGGGGGTGTGGTGCCTGGCATGAAGGAGACACGCTCCCGAACACGGGAGCCTCCACGGACCTCTGGAATGGGAGCCGATTGGAGGGTGGTGGTGGTGGTGGTGGCGGGGCCAGCCATACTAGCTGGGGTGTGGTGGCTGCTGACACCCGCCTCCACAAGGGAGTCATCCTCCGAGCTGCTGTGGTCCTCAGCTGAGGTGGATGGTGCTGAGGACTCCTCGGTGTGGCTCCCCTCGCCCTCCGTGCCACTGGGTCCCTCCGACCACTCATCGGCTGCTGACCCAGTCTGGCTCTGCAGCTCCTCCTGGTCCGTGGAGCTGTCCCCTCCTGTGGCCGTGCATGTATCTGCAAACAATTAGGGAAACAGACAAACATCAGTCACCTGCACTGACCGCACACAACACAGTAAGTACAGCACATTACAGAGCAAGCCCTGGCATCCTTTGTTGAACATTGCCAAAAGTGATCACACAGATTAGGAGAAGCCAATTGTCAGTCTGATGGTCAACCATGGCACTCACATCCCTCCTGGCCTTGCACCCATCTGTCTGGTGCCTGTCGGATGGTAATACCCCAGTGTGGACACATGCACCACCTACACAGTTGTTGGACATTGCAGAGAACACAGTGAAGTATGTGAACATGCACACATCACATCTCTTGCCACTGAGTCAGTACAGGTGTCCGGATAAAGGGATGGCCAGAGTCTAATTTGAAATGCATGTGATGCATACCAGCACCAGACACCATGATGCACCCATGTCCTGATAGTCAATGCCACAATGGGGTGCATGTAGCACATGTCACTCCGCTGCAGGATCACTCTTAGGAAGTTTAATGCCATGGCACAGCCATGCCTGCAAAGTCATACATCACTGTCTCCAGTCACATGGTCAGGGCAGCCAGCCAACAACAGTCTGCACTGTGTCACAATCCTAGGTCATGGGGAATGCAAGTTCTGTAGCTGACAAGTGCACATGTCCATCCCCCACAAACCACATCATCTGAACTCTTATTTGTCCACGTCATACCAATTGGACATATGGGAGACATGAAACACAACTCTCTGAACCTGAGCACCTCACAGTCTGCTGTGAATGAAAAACAGCTGCATGAACTTCACAGTCGCATACACCAGTCTGCACAGTCAAGTGATCAAACACCTATATGTCACACAAGTATCGTCTCCTATGGTCACATCTCCGGTGGCATGCTGAGCCCTAACCGATAAACACCCCAGTAGTCCTGACAACGAAGCCACAGCACAATGACACAGAGGCAGACACCTGAGAGAACATTTCACTGAGCACAACGTGTCAGCTGATACACGGGAGTGGGAGTACAGAGTGTATAGTATGCCCTGGAGTAGGCATGACTGTCCTGCTCCACGTGAAAGAGGGATGAGCCCTGGACAGTAGGCAGGTGGCTAAGCATGTGTGACATACTCGATATACATACTCCTGAGGCCCAAACATTGTTCCCACCTGTAGCATGGGTGTGTGCCAAATACCCCAGGCACATGTGGTGAGTCAGATCAGCAATTGGACCACATATCAAAGTTACACGCAGATTACATGTCAGAACTCAGGCATTGTGTAAGCAATTGACCCACCCATGAAGCCCACCACAAAGTTACGGGAACAAATGCTGTCCCCCACCTTGAGCTAAGCAAAATGCAAGGACACAGTACCCAAGTGACACAATTTCCTGACTGTAAGGGCCATACCTGGGTATCAGATGAGGAGTGGGCATGTCACAATTGAGGGACATGGGTCCTAGACCATAAGACTGATGTACTGTGGAAGTTTAACCAGGCCAGTGGAGGGCACATAGCATGTCAGACAAAGTTCACAGTGCAGTCATGGACTCACCCCCTCCTTGCTGCTGTCTGGCCTTCAGCTGCCCATCCAGGTCCGGGAAGACCACCGCCAGAATCCTGAGCATGTGGGGGGTCAGGGTCCGGTGTCCGCCCATCCTGCGAGGAGGCGACAGCTTCAGCTGGACCCGTGCGATCCTCCGGGTCCTGCCACCTCTTCTGGCAGTTGCGGATCCGGCGCTTGTAGACCCCCACGGATCTTACTGCCCGGGCGATGGTCAGCCAGATTTCCTGCTTCTGGTGGGCATCAACCTGTGAGGATGACAAAGTGAAAAGGCCATTACTACACATGCAACATTTCCGTGCATCACACCGTTGGATATACATGTCTCAATCACAGGGGCATATGATGTACACAGGCAGTGCAACTATGGTTATGAACAGTTTGCCAGCAGTTACCAAATGGTATCATTGCCTGGGAAGTAAAACCTTGTTGGAATGCACTGTTACTGCACTATACCTGTTCAGTGCATGTAACTACACACTTTGGGGGTGACAACTACTCAGTGAGCATGCTAGCCAGTGGTGTGCACACTGTAAGTCTTGCTAGTCAGACAACATGCACATTTAGTAAGGCAGTGGACAGCACACTCACTTGCTCCCCTGGTTTCCCATACAGCTTGCTGTACTGTGAAGGAGGCTGTCCAGCAGGGCCTGGTTCTCCTCAGTGCTGAAGGCAGGGGCTCTCTCCACAGTACGTGCCATTGCAGTAGCCAGAGGATGCAGATACAGCAGCAGTGGTGGTGGCAGATGTCGTCCTGGAGCATGTAGTGCAGGCAAGTGAGCTCTCAGGGGAACAGCCAGCATTATATGTGTGCTGCAGAGGCAGATACTGTCCCATGTGTCCAAAGTGATAGGTCCAAGTCGTTTGCATCTTCTGAATCTGGCCAATCCATGGAATTGTACCACTTATACACGCCCACAGCATCCTTCAAAAGTTCAACTTCATGACACCCATGAATTTGCAACATTGTTGTGGGTGGCCAACTGAATTCACTCCATCAGACTCGCTAAAGCTTCGAAAACGCGTCCGTTGCCATGCCAGGCCATAGCCAATGCATGCGCACCGATCGGTCCATTGCTGTACAACTCGTATTTCGGTCCACATCATATGCAATGGCCAATGTGTGCACACCGATCGGTCCATTGCTGTACAACGCGTACATCGGATGACAACACTCATCCGTCCACATCATATGCAATGGCCAATGCGTGCACACCGATCGGTCCATTGCTGTACAACGAGTATTTCCGTCCACATCATATGCAATGGACAATGCGTGCACACCGATCGGTCCATTGCTGTACAACGCGTACATCGGATGACAACACGCATCCGTCCACATCATATGCAATGGCCAATGCGTGCACACCGATCGGTCCATTGCTGTACAACGCGTACATCGGATGACAACACGCATCCATCCACATCATATGCAATGGCCAATGCGTGCACACCGATCGGTCCATTGCTGTACAACACGTACATCGGATGACAACACGCATCCGTCCACATCATATGCAATGGCCAATGCGTGCACACCGATCGGTCCATTGCTGTACAACGCATACATCGGATGACAACACGCATCCGTCCGCATCATATGCAATGGCCAATGCGTGCGCACCGATCGGTCCATTGCTGTACAACGCGTTCCTGTACAAATCACTCGCATATGTCACCATGGTTGTCACTGGTGAACGTATGCCAGCCACAATTACTTGCCAGGGACTCAGGGGCACACCTACAACACCACAGCCTGTCCACACTGTATCCCAAGGCATGTAAGGCTGCATTACCTGTGTGTGTATGGGGGTCAACATGTGGTTTTTTTGGTGGCACTTGGGGCAGCCACTCCCAGGCTGTGCACGTGTTCATGGGGACAGAATCCTTTGTGTGTTGTGCACATGACCACTGTGATGTGCAACTGTTCAGTTCAGGGCATGTGGCATGGTCACATTTCCAGGTTGTGTATGTGTATGTCATGTCACATACACCCTGAGCCCCATGTGGGAAGGTATGTACATCACAGGGTGACCCATTGCCACAATAGTGATGGCCCTCCACAGTCTGTGTGCATGTTGTTTCAGATGTCTCTGATTCAATGTGCACAATGGGAGACAGTCTCCACATCCGCGTTGTTTGTGCATCTACTTTGATGTTGTGCGTTTGTGTGTCACAGACGTCCATGTCTGTCCTGCAGAGGCAACAGGGGCCACTACCTGTGGGAGTCATGGTTGTTTTGCTGACGTGTACATGATACGACATGTCATGCCAATGTCCATGTGGCAATACAGGGTCCCTGGGAATCTACCTGTCAATGAGCTGTGATGCCTGTGGCACATCTGTCCTCACTTGTCACTGTGGTGTGTGTTTGGAACGTGACCGCAGTACATGGGTACTGTGACACAGCCTAATGATTTCCCATAGCACGACCTGGAACTTGTTGTCAACATATGTTGAACTGTGATGTTTGATGTTGGCCATGTAGGTGCCATATATGTCCATACAGAACGGCACACACATCAAGTACTTGTGTCTTGTAATGATGTATCATGTGATATTGAGTATGGTCAATGCCACATATGTGGAGTGACTGACAATCTTTCTTTGTTCACCTATGCACTGCAGGGCACCAGCTGTCCATAGACCATTCCCTGACCTTGCAACCATGGTTGAACGTGACTGCATCCGACGGTACCGCTTCAACAGGCCGCTGATTGAGGAATTGACGGTGCGGTTGGCCCCACATTTGCAACCTGGCCGGACATACCCTACAGCGCTGACCCCCAAGGTGAAGGTGATGGCAGCCCTACACTTCTTTGCCACCGTTACCTTTCAACACACTGTGGCGTCTGCTGGTGGGATGTCACAGACCATGTTCAGCCGTGTGCTACGTGATGTTTTGGAGGCAATGTTGAGATACCTGAACCAGTACATCTATTTCCCTAAACATCAACAACTCACTGACGTCAAGAGTGACTTCTATGCCCTGGGGAGGATGCCACATGTCATTGGCTCCATTGATGGGACACATGTGGCTTTGGTACCACCACAGGCACATGAGGAGGCATACAGGAACAGGAAACATTACCATTCTATCAATGCTCTGGTGGTATGTCTTGCAGATATGACCATCTCACATGTGTGTGCACGTTTCCCCGGTTCTGCACACGATGCCTATGTGATGAGGAGTAGTCGCATCCCGAGGATGATGTCACAGATGCTGAACCAGCGTGCCTGGCTTGTCGGTGTGTAATGACTTTTTACCATTGTGTGTGTTCTGCAATGTTGTATTCCACCCTCTTTACCCAACTCAGCTAATGTGCAATTGTCTGTATGTAGGTGACTCCGGATACCCCAACATGCCGTGGTTGCTGACACCCCTCAGGAACCCTGTGACACCAGCCCAGATGCGCTACAATGAGGCACATGGTCGGACCAGGAGAGTGATCGAGCGGACATTTGGTCTCCTGAAGAGCCGCTTTCGCTGCCTGGACAAGACAGGAGGGGCCCTCCCATATGCCCCAGCAAAGGTGTGCAAGATTGTCATCGTCTGCTGCATGCTGCACAACCTGGCAGTGCGGAAGGAGTTGCCTCTCATCCTGGATGACGATGACCAACATCAGCCAACTGTGGAGGATCCTGGCCTGGGCCACGATGCCAGTGATGATGATGATGATGGTGATGTCCGCACACAGCTCATCACCAACTTCTTCAGCTGAATGTGAGTATCCAGAGATGTCATGTCAATGATTTGAGTTTGCATGATATGTGTTGGTGGTGCTCTGTTGCTGTTTGAGTGTGGCCATGTGCTACTTGACTGGATGCGTGCAGCAATGTGTCCTTACAGGTAGTCTGTACTCCCCAACAGTGTTGACATGCTAACTTGGTTTTGTGTAGGTATCTTGTGACATGTATTGGGCATGAGTATTTCAGTTCTGTCCTGTTCTTCAGTGCTTTTGACTGTGTGTCATGTCTGTCCTTCACAGGGTGCTTTCAGAGTTGTTTGGTCCACTCGGATCCCCTGACACCATGGTTCAACTTCCAGGGTGGAAGCAGTCGTTTCCCTACAGGTGATGTGCCCCACACCCCTGGACTTTATTTCTTCTACAATTGTTGACTGTGTGGCCACTGCCACGTGGGATTACCTTGCATCTGTAGTGGAAACAACATGTTGCAAATGTGTAATAAACCTGTGCTTCACTTTGGGATGTGCGTTGTCTGTGGTCACACATCTGACTGACATTTGCTTACTGCACCTGTGGGCTAGTTAACACAGACTGTGAATAGGTGTGGTGTCTGTGCATTCCACTGTATTTCCTGGCAACATCAGTGTAGGCGATGAGTCAGATGGCCCTGGTGTGTATGTGTTGTGTTGCCCTAATGGTGTGTCTCCCTCATATGTGTCACGTCTCCATGACTCACATGACGGTGTTGAACTTGCTGTATCAGTTAGCAGGCACAGTGTCATTTAGCAGATCATCATCTCCATGTCAAAAACAACGTTGGAATCACAACAGAGGCAAGTATGGTGTATTAGTGAGTTTATTTACATACATGTGTGAGGGTAGTGCACAGGATGGTGGGTGCTGTACATTGGGATTGGAATCCGAAGTTCCCAGATGAGTTGGAAGTGTTGGTATCAGAAATGTCCTGAGTAAAGTCCACAGTCATCTGATGCATTAGTCCAACTTAAACTCCCCATGTCATGTGGGAGAGTTGTGTTGCATTTGACAGGGTGAACAGTTTGCACACAAAGGAGAATTTCCAGAACAGGTGTTGGGTTCCTGGGGGATGTACATGGCCATCGGCCTCTCAGTTGTCCTTACTCGGACGACCCCTCTTCTTTGGGGGGGGACCCTCACGTGCAGGCTGCTGCAGTGCAGAGGACTCTCCGCCACAGTCATCCTCCCTCCCTGTGGCAGTTGCAGTTGTTGAGGCACCAGATGTTGTGTGCACACAGGGAGGTGTGGCCATGTTGGTGCTAATCTGGCGGAGGCATGTCAATATGTCCCTATGCACCGCTGTCAGTTCTTGCAATGTGTCCCACTTGGACTCCATGCGAGACATGTGTGTCTCCACCCGGGACATGTGTGAGTCCAAGCGGGCATGATGGGCAGCCTGCTGCTGTTGAATGTCCTTGAGGATCCCCACTACCTGGCTGACCTCTCCGATGCTATTCTGGTACGCATCAGCAATGCGTACCAGTTGTGGGTCATCATGCAGTCCAGACCCCTCTGCAAACAGCGACCTCTGCCTACCACCCCTCCCACCACCCCTGGCCACACGTGCGGGACCTGCGGTGGCACGCACAGGTGACCCTAGGCCCCCTTGGGGGTTGGTACTGGGGTTGTTGTCTGTTGCTTCACGGTGGGCCGGGGTCCCTGTGCTGTTGTCATTGGTGGTCCTTGGTCTGTCCGTGTCGGCGGGGGTGGTCTGTGTGTTGGCAGTTGTTGGAGGAGTGGGTGCAGGTGGTACAGATGGTGGTCCTGCTGGTGCTGCATGATGACTCACACCGGAGGGGCCAGGTAGGTCTTCGCCATCCGAGGAGGGCAGAGGCTGTTCCACACCAGAGAGCTCAGGGTCCCCTGGAGCCTGGGACAAGGACTCCTCATCGTCTGCTGCTGTGTCCCCATCATCACCTGGTTTTGGAAGAGACACACAATGTATGTTATGTTTCTACAGGCATCAATGGTTCAAACACCTGACAGTTGTGACTGTACCTCTGGATGCGGGTCTGTACATTGCATTGTCCTAAGTTGTCACAGTCAGAGGTTGGTATTGGTGTAGCACATTGTCCTGCCAACATGAAGCATTTCAATGTGAATGTTGAGGTGTGTGCATGGCCAGCATTGGTGGTATTTGGTTGACATCCGGACCTCCTTCTCCCTCCAGCCCAGTTATCCCACCATGAAGCATGCCACCCTTGCAGTGGGTGCAGGTTGACTCTCAGGATGTAAGTCAGTGGTGTCCTGCTGTTGGTTGGTGCCCAGTTCCCAGCAGGGCTTTGTGCTCCCCACAACAGAGCACCATTGTCAGACATCTTTGAAGTGGTTTTTCACTCCCTGTGAGGTGTGCATGCTTCAGTGTGAGCTTGCCGGGCCATGTGGGTGGGGGATGTTGAGCTGTGACTACCACGCCCATCATGCTATTGCCTACACCCCCCTTCCCAGCATGCCCATACTTCCTTCCTTTTGAGTGGACTTCACTGTGTGTGAGTGTGACAGCAATGGCAAGATGGCTGACAGTGGTGTCCTGTTGTTTGTTGGTGCCCAGTTCCCAGCAGGGCCTTGTGCTCCCACAACAGAGCACCAGTGTCAGACATCTTTGAAGTGGCTTTTCACTCCCTGTGAGGTGTGCATGCTTCAGTGTGAGCTTGCCGGGCCATGTGGGTGGGGGATGTTGAGCTGTGACTACCACTCCCATCATAACCAAGAAAAGGAGGGACCCCTAAAGGAAGATAAGGGTGGGTAAAACAGGGGATCAGGTAAACAGCACAACGAGAGAAAAATACCAACCCATTCAAAAAATATATTATAAAGGCCCACAGAGGAGTCCTATGGTAATACCTAGATAAGCAAGGCAGTCCCGTGCATGCATTGAGAGAACAACAATAGATACAATAAGTAGTTTTGTCTTTTTATTAACAAAATATCAAAAAGTATCACAAAATATATATTATATTGTAACAAAATGATACATATAGATGAAATACAATAAAGAAACACAATGAAAAAAGTACCCCACAACAAGTCATCATTCATACATGCACACTCAAACAGATTCACATGAGCTCTATACATCCATCAAACATTCATACATAAAAATCTATCCCAGAATTAAAAAGAAAGCCAGCAAGGTAAGTGGATGTTCTAATAGACTGGTCCAGATAGTAGATAGAAAATCACTTCAGGGTTTAGAAGGACCACTCCCATCATGCTATTGCCTACACCCCCCTTCCCAGCATGCCCATACTTCCTTCCTTTTGAGTGGACTTCACTGTGTGTGAGTGTGACAGCAATGGCAAGATGGCTGACAGTGGTGTCCTGTTGTTTGTTGGTGCCCAGTTCCCAGCAGGGCCTTGTGCTCCCCACCACAGAGCACCAGTGTCAGACATCTTTGAAGTGGCTTTTCACTCCCTGTGAGGTGTGCATGCTTCAGTGTGATCTTGCCGGGCCATGTGGGTGGGGGATGTTGAGCTGTGACTACCACTCCCATCATGCTATTGCCTACACCCCCCTTCCCAGCATGCCCATACTTCCTTCCTTTTGAGTGGACTTCACTGTGTGTGAGTGTGACAGCAATGGCAAGATGGCTGACAGTGGTGTCCTGTTGTTTGTTGGTGCCCAGTTCCCAGCAGGGCCTTGTGCTCCCCACAACAGAGCACCAGTGTCAGACATCTTTGAAGTGGCTTTTCACTCCCTGTGAGGTGTGAGGTATGCATGCTTCAGTGTGAGCTTGCTGGGCCATGTGGGTGGGAGATGTTGAGCTGTGACTACCACTCCCATCATGCTATTGCCTACACCCCCCTTCCCAGCATGCCCATACTTCCTTCCATTTGAGTGGACTTCACTGTGTGTGAGTGTGACAGCAATGGCAAGATGGCTGACAGTGGTGTCCTGTTGTTTGTTGGCGCCCAGTTCCCAGCAGGGCCTTGTGCTCCCCACAACAGAGCACCAGTGTCAGACATCTTTGAAGTGGCTTTTCACTCCCTGTGAGGTGTGCATGCTTCAGTGTGAGCTTGCTGGGCCATGTGGGTGGGGGATGTTGAGCTGTGACTACTACTCCCATCATGCTATTGCCTACACCCCCTTCCCAGCATGCCCATACTTCCTTCCTTTTGACTCTGCTTCCCTGTGGGGTAGTGTGCCTGTGCTGACAGGATGGCTGACAGTGTTGTCCTGGCGTTAGTTTGGCTACAAGTCCCAGAAGTGTCCCTGTGCTTCACACAGCATAACCCAGGGTGGTGGTTCTTTGTGGGATATTTAATTAGAGTGTGAGGCAATGTATTCTCCCAGGTGAGTTGTGTGGAGTTTGTGTTAAGGGTGTGTGTGAGAACAGCTGCTGGTAACTATGGTCAGTGCTGTCAGTCCTCCTTCCCACCCAGCCAGATATCCCACCATGGAACGTGCTTCCATTGCAGGGAGTGCAAGTTTGCTTTCAGGATGTCAGACAGTGGTGTCCTGCTGTTGGTTGGTGCACAGTTCCCAGCAGGGCCTTGTGCTCCCCACAGCAGTACCCAGTGTCAGCCATCTTGTCAGTTCTTTTCCACTCCCTGTGATGTGAGCATGGTTCAGAGTGGTGTTGATGGGCCAATTGTGAGGGTGAGCAATATCTGTGACTACGACTCCCATCATGCTATTGGCTACACTGACTTCACCAGCATACACAGAATTCCTTCCTTTCAGTGAGCTTCCTGTGAGGTGGTGTTCTAGTGGTGGCAAAATGTCTGACAGTGTTTGTTGGTTAGATTTGTGCCGCTGCCTTGCTCTATTTGTTGTTGGGTTTGTACATGTCATGACACAGTTACATATCACTATGGGATGGCAGGTATTGTGTTTGTCTAACTAACATACACATCTTGGGATGATTATGTTTTGGTTACTGTGGCTTTGCTAACGGTGCATGGTTTCACTATCCCCTTGACAGTGATGTGTGTATATTGTCACACGATATTGGGTATATTGGTTGTGTACTCACCAGGCTCTGGGATGTTTGATAGTCCATGTACGCTCTCTGGTGGTAGGATGGCCCGCACCTTCTCCTCCCAGGGCCTGAGGTATACTGGTTTGGCAGGAGGGCCACTGCCGGTGCGATGGCTCAATGTGTAATCCTTCTTGAGTAGGGCCTTGACCCTCCTGCGCAGTTCATACCACCTGTTCTGGATGTCTTCCTTTGTGCGCAAACATGGTGATTGTGCGTTCACCCTGTCGACGATCCTCTCCCACATCTTGGTTTTCTGCGACATGGGGGTCTGTTGGACCAGTGTACCAAACAAGTATGGCTCTACCCTGAGGATTTCATCTACCAGCACTTCCAATTCACTGTCTAGGAACTTAGGATTCTTCTTTGGGGGCATGGTGATGGGTGGTGGTGGGGATTGATGTGTGTGTGAGTGTGCAAGTGAGGGTAGGTGAGTGTCAGTTTTGCTGGGTGTATGTGAGGGTACTATTAGGGAGGTGCTAATGGTGTGTGGCTTGTGTGATGGATGAGTTGTGGGTGTGTCTGTGGTTGCTGTCTGATGGTGTTCTGTGCTGGCAGGTCAGTTGAATTTGCAAAGGATCATGGTAGGGATTTGTGACCTTTATATGGGTGGAGTTGTGGGTGTGTCTTTGTTCCATTCCCCCCCCCCGGGATTTATTGACGTTGTCGTTGGGTGTTTGGGGCGTGTTTTGTATTTTTTGGTTTGTAGTTTTGGGGCTTGTAGGAGACGTTCTTCTGACCGAGTAGGACGCTGCAGTTGGCTCGTGCGAGCTTCTCCGAGTCTTTCAAGCTGTGTTTCTGCTGTGTTTTATGTGCGGCGTACGCGTCGGTCGCGGAGTATTGGGTTGCTTCGGCTCGGTTTTGTATGCGTGTCGGTCGTACGGCTTGAGCTCCGTGCGACTCGGTCTGGTTTTACACGCATTGCATCGTACTGCGCGGGTCGGAGTTCGCGGGTACGTTTCTGTCGGCTTCATTCCTGGTGCGTGTCGGTCGGTTTGATTCGCGTGTTTTTCCGGCCGGATAGCTGGATTCCGTGCGGTTCGGTCGTTCGGCTTGTGTTCCGTACGAGTCGGTCGTGATTCACATGCATTGCATCGTACTACACGGATCGGGCAACGCCGGTACGTGTCAGTCAGACTAAATTCCCGTACCGAGTCGGTCGGTACGTTTTCCGGCCCGAATCGGAATCGGCCCCTAAGTAGGTAGGTAATGCAGGGATAACAAGAATTTAGAAACCGATAGATCGAAGAAGATTTGGTAAAAATTAGAATTAGGAAACGGAAATAAATAGTTCAGAAAAATAACGTGCAGTAAAAGTTAGGGAAATATAATTATTAATAACAACAGGAGGTCTTACTGGGGCCAGCAGCAGAGCCATCTGTAGAGGAGCGATCCTGGCCCTGGGAGGCACCTACAGCTCCCGCCTCAGCAGACCCTGTCGTCTTCTTGCCCCTGTATGCTGATCATGTAAGACATAATAAAGAGACAAAAATTGATTGGTGTGAAACAAATAATAAATATTTAAAAAACACTCAAAAAAGATTTGTTGACAGGAAACGACAATTGGAATAAAATTGACCTATCTAATCAGATCGACTAGTAGTATCGCGGTCACGGACCGTCCTATCTCTTTATTATTCCAGTGTTCCATTCCGATTCCAGAATCCTAAACCTAAAAACCACCTAGCCAGCCTATTCCAAAGACTTTAGAATGAATTGCCAAAAAATATATTTTCTTCTTCTAAGTTCCGATCTCATTCGCAATCATCAATGAATCAACCCCTTTGATGGGCAATTGTTCACTAAGTCTGCATTTCCATTTATTTTAGTCCTCAAAATGCATAGATAGACGCATGCATATTGCATACACCAAATTGTTGGTTGGTTGCTGATGTGCTGAGTTGCTATATTATTCACTCACTAACAAACTACAAAAGGTTCTACTAAGGACTGGAGTCAGCAGCACGTGACGGAAGACGCGTCACGCGGACCACTAGAAAATTACCAACTAATACTAAGTAACTAACTATAATAACTACCTACCACCACTATCTTAGTGACAGGACAAAGGAAAGGAGTCGCTCTAGCATTACATTAACTTAAGTTCTCTAACCTCTCTTACATAATCACCAGCCCAAGTGAGCGCAAAGTTGCAAACAAGTAAGATTAGTAGCGCCGAGCCCCTGTCTAGAATAATAACAATCACATAATATAAGATTTTTAAACGTAACTTACCAGCATGTAAGCAACAGCAGCATTCTTGCTATTTGGGAAAAAAATAATATTCGCAATAACACAGAACAGAACACACAATAGTAATATAATTAGCTACTCTCCAAGCTCCACGACCTCAACACCTAGCAGGTCCTGCTCCCGGTTCAGGATGTTGGACCACCGGTGAGTCAGCTGGTTGTGGGTGCGCCGGACCTCAGAGCAGCGAAACACTGCCCGGCGTACCCTCGCCCACCGGCAGTGACGCTCCTGGATCCCAAAGCCAGAACCAGGCCTGCCGCCTGCTGCCAAGGTTAAAGGGAGGTGGCGCTGCACGAAAAAAACTAGGGCGGCCACCTCCACCTCTGAGAATAAAGCTGGGCCTGCACCCCTTCCGGATGCCGTCTTCCGCAAGGAAGGCGGCTCCTGGTCTCGCACTACCCTTAGCCATGGTTCTGGATGTGGGGGGGGCAGAAAGGAAAATGTAGAAGTAAAAAATAAAGTCAGGAGAAAAAGTAGGAAAGTAAAAAAAATAAAAAGCAAGTAATAGAAAAACAGTACAAAAACGCAGTAAAAGTAAAACGCAAAATATACACTTAGGAAGAGAGAGGATAGATAATAAATAAAAAAGATCAGAAATGATATTTAGAAACGAATGATTGAAAAGATTTGAGAGGATTCAAAAACAGGCCCCAGAACCATAACAAAGAGTAGAAAAACAAGATGGCCGAGCCCATTGGCGACTGCGTGGTGAAGTTCGCTCGATATTTCCCCCCGAAAACGCAATCCTCGTTGCAGAACGTCAAAAACGTCTCGCGAGCATGCGGTATAAGCAACTCCGCATGCTCCCGGAACTCCGCGTAGTGTTGCAGAGTTCCGCCCGGGCTTAGTGTTAATCAACATACATGCAAGGCATATTAGACATTAGATACAGGCATATAGGAATACTTTTAGAATTGGTCTACATCATATCGGGCCTGATTCACAAAGGGATTTACGGGTAGTAAAGTAACAAGTGCAGAGTCTCCACACTCGGGACGGAGTCTCTGCACTCATGGCACAGTCTCCGCACTCGGGCGGAGTCTCTGCACTCATGGCGGAATCTCATCTCAGCACAGCACACTCCCTGCAGTGCGCCATGCAGAGATTCCGCCACGAGTGCAGAGACTCCACACACGTCACTTTACTATACTTAAGTCCCCGTGTGAATCGGACGCAGCATGAAGATTTTCTTACCTTTATTTCCTCAGAGTTTAAATGTTTAGATTTTGGCCTAAAAAATATTAATAATACTATTCACCACCATCTCTACAGATTTTACCTCCCTTTAACGCAGAAACCTGCTGACTTGGAGTACCTCGAATCAATCCTCTCCTGCATGGACCTCAGGTACCCAAAGCGCCAACTTTGCATCTTGCAGGGAGACTGATGAATCATGCTGTTAGCCCCTATAGCAGAAGGCATGGAGCATTACACCACTGAGGGAGCTGAGAAGTATCTTTTCCTGGTGTCCTATCGCCCATTTTGAGCACATTCCACACAGACTCACGGCTTTTCTGCTCGCTGCCTCCTGTAATATAAAAATAGTATTTCCAATAAACTCTTCTAGCATCTCCCTCTGAGATGCATGTCACAAGCCGAAGAACTTACTTTAAAGGGCATACCACCTGTCAACAGTGCTTAATTTGAGCCAGTGGTTGCCAGAGGGGTCCACCGGCACTCATTTTTGGGGACCGGCACTTATTTTATCTCATCAGACATTTACTGAGAGCAAGGGAATGGGAAAAACACACCATGGGGAAATATACTTACCATAGGGAGCTCTCCGATGGTGGAGCTGAGCAGGGTGGAGCACTCCCCCCACCCAGAAGCATGTGGCAGCCATTGCATTCACCTCATCAAACCAACAGGTAGGTAGCCATTTTCACATGGAGGGGTGTTTGTGGGTGGCAAGCCAGCACTACAACTCCCACCAGGCCCCCTTGTCCCACAGCTGAGCAAGATGGAGCACTCCCCCTCACACCCAGAAGCATGTGGCAGCCATTGTATTTCACCAACCAAACTTACAGGTAGGTAGCCATCTTAACAGGGAGGGGGGTTTGCTCACATCAAACTAACAGGAAGGCAGCCATCTCAACAGGGAGGGGTGTTTGTGGACAGGCAGCCAGCACTACGACTCCCACCAGGCCCCCTTGTCCCACAGCTGAGCAGGGTGGAGCACTCCCCCCACCCAGAAGCATGTGGCAGCCATTGCATTGCCCTCATCAAACCAACAGGTAGGTAGCCATTTTCACATGGAGGGGTGTTTGTGGGTGGCAAGCCAGCATTACAACTCCCACCAGGCCCCCTTGTCCCACAGCTGAGCAAGATGGAGCACTCCCCCCCACACCCAATAAGCATGTGGCAGCCATTGTATTTCACCAACCAAACTTACAGGTAGATAGCCATCTTAACAGGGAGGGGGGTTTGCTCACATCAAACTAACAGGAAGGTAGCCATCTCAACAGGGAGGGGTGTTTGTGGACAGGCAGCCAGCACTACGACTCCCACCAGGCCCCATTGTCCCACAGCTGAGCAGGATGGAGCACTCCCCCCCACACCCAGAAGCATGTGGCAGCCATTGCATTGCCCTCATCAAACCAACAGGTAGGTAGCCATTTTCACATGGAGGGGTGTTTGTGGGTGGCAAGCCACCATTACAACTCCCACCAGCCCCCCTTGTCCCACAGCTGAGCAAGATGGAGCACTCCCTCCCACACCCAGAAGCATGTTGCATCCATTGCATTGCCCTCATCAAACCAATAGGTAGGTAGCCATCTTAACAGGGAGGGGTGTTTGTGGGTGGCAAGCCAGCACTACAACTCCCACCAGGCACCCTTGTCCCACAGCTCAGCAGGATGGAGCACTCCCCCCCACCCATAAGCATCTGGCAGCGATTGTATTTCACTCATCAAACTTACAGGTAGGTAGCCATTTTCACATGGAGGGGTGTTTGTGGGTGGCAAGCCAGCACTACAACTCCCACCAGGCCCCCTTGTCCCACAGCTGAGCAAGATGGAGCACTCCCCCACACCCACAACTATGTGTCAGCAATTCGCCCCAACTGTGCCACAGAACAGGTAGGTAGACAGTGCATGCACCCTGCCATGTCTCTCAAAAAGCATGGAGCCATATGACCACACCAGCCCTCACATCCCACCCAACTTGGCATAGATCCAATAGCCACTTCCAGTGTGCAGACAGCTAAGCGTATGTAACTGTCACAGAAATTAAAGTTTGAACCACAAAGTCACATGTAGAAGAAATTAAGGGCACAATAATACACAGCACTGAATGCTATCTGTAAGTGCCATGGGGACAGAGCATCAAGGCCCATATGAAAACAAAACAAGCATGGTCAGTCGTAAAAAGAAAGCAAAGCACATGATATGACAGAGGGATGCATGAGATAACAATGGCCAGTACATGCACAGAATGAACGTCTTACATGCAGAGTAAACAACAAATACGCTTCACATAAAGTTGTTGTGCTGCTAGTCGTTAGATGACGACATGTCCTTGTAATCACACAATCTGTACGTGGAGCATGGTATCTATTGACATGTCACACCATGGACAAGTAATGTATGTACCTCCACATCATGTCATGATGCTCAGTACCGTGCAGCCATACAAAGTGATCTCAATGTAAACTGTGTGGTGTATAACATCTAACACCAAGCTTGTGGGGTGCACTTCAATGACCATTTCTTCTCTGTACCACAGGTGACCAAGAATTGACTGCTGCAGATGACAACACCAACCTGCTGAGCCACTCACCCCCCTCCGGAACCTGGACTCTCGGATACAGACTCCCTAAATTCCTCAGATACGGACACAGAACCTGGCCCATCAGGCCTGCCATGGCGCACCAGGGCCCAGGCCCCCACTGTCCCCACCACCACCACCTCAGCAACAACAACTGCGCTGACCCCTGCTATAACGACCTGTGCGGCCTCCAGCACTACCACCACCACCAGTGCTGCCTGCAACACTGTCCCTGCCTCAGAGGATACCCACACCACCCCACAATCTGAGGAGGGCAGGGAGAGTCAGCGGGTGCGTCGAGTGGTGACGCCACAGGTCTAGGACAGCAGGGCAGGTGGGAGGGCAACTGGGCGACAAATCCAACAGGGCACTGGGTCCGAAGCCCTGGCCAACATCACAAGAGTCCTTGGGGCCTAAGAACAAACCCAGGGACAGATGGGCCAGGTTCTGGAAGAAGTGCGTGAGGTCCGCCTGCTGCTGAGGTCCATGGACACGCATATGGGCTAAATCGTGGACCTCTTGGGCCAGCTTGTGGGTGTTCTGAGGGACAGGCCTGCGGCCCAAAAGACAGCTCAACCTCCCTCCAGTGGCCTGCAGGATGACAGTCCCACCACCTCACCTGCGGCCACAGAGAGGGGTGAGCTGGAACAGGATGAGTCCTCAGATACCGCAGATCCCGCAGCAGAGGCCCCCCCTGCCAAACGCTCTGTCGTGTCTGAAGCCTAACTCCAGTCTGGTCCACGTGAGATTCCACAGGAGCAAAGAAGCTTGTCCCCCCGCTTTTAGACAACAACTCCTGGAGGAGGTATAGTGACTCACTCACAAGACGCTGCTCACCAAAAGTGAGGGGAATAACGCATAGAGTGACCACCACTCTTTCCCCAAAGATGATACCAGGTAACGTTGTAGTGGGGAGCTGGTTCAACAGAGTGCTAAACAACAACAAAATAACAAATATGACTGACTTTACTCTTCATGAACTAAGCACAAGTCAAGAACATTAATGCATATCATCTCCTAATATATGCAGTTCACTTACCAGCTGGAGTATCCCAGTATCTCTTGGAATTTCCCAGCTTCGTATGAAAACACAGGCAAAGGCTGATCTAATGATAGACCAGGAAGGAAGGATGAGGTGACTACTGGGAAAATGAGCAACTAAGGGACGTCAAAAACAACCACTCACTTCCACAATCATTCAAAGTTACGTTGAGGTTACCTAAAAGAGTGAGAGACCACTAGCCTTTAAGGGGTACGTGAAACCTAAGGCGTACTGACCGGCTCCACTGAATCAAAAGAAGCGGAGCAGCATTGCCTTCAACTCAAAAAAAGAATAAAAAATAAAGGGCTCCTAAGCGTAGCGGGCTGGCCGGCTCCGGAAGGGAAAAGAGCGGATCAGCGGCGCACACGCTCTCGGGAAGGTGAGTATGCAGAAGATGGCGTGGTGCGCTGGCCGGCTCCGTAGGGGAAAGGAGCGGATCAGCGGCGCACACACTCTCGGGAGGGTGAGTATGCAGAAGATGGCGTGGCGCGCTGGCCGGCTCCGTAGGGGAGAGGAGCGGATCAGCGATGCCCACGCTCTCAGGGGAGGGAACAAACCGAAGGCGGCGTGGCGCGCTGGCCGGCTCCGTAGGGGAAGGAGCAGGTTCCCCGCGCGCACGCTCTACGGGGAAAGTAGAAGTGGAGCACACGCCTTCCGAGGGAGCTTGGTCCACAGGGGGAAACAGAACTTCTAGGGGGTATCCAAAAGTTCCTACGGGGAATCGGGAAAGGAATGTCCAGGACGGATAGCAGGAATCAATCCACGAAGAACAGGTACTCGATCTGAGCACGGAGGGGGCGTGGTCACTAGTCAGGGATAGTAAGCCAAGCATCGGCTACGGGGTGAGACGGCCTCTTATAAGAGTTAGGGCTCGTCTCAAAAGAACAAACTCAGTGAACTAAAGAGGCAATAAATCATGCATTAAGGTACTTGACAATTCTCACATTCTCAAACTATGTCACCTGCTGCCGGAACCCTAACAGTTCTCCCACCCAAAGGCCTATTCCCGGGGCGAGGTTTAGAAGGATGGAGTGCATGAAATCTGCGAATCAAAACAGGGGCGTGAACATTCTCAGCTGGTTCCCAGGACCTATCTTCTGGGGCATAGCCCACCCAATCAATGAGATACTGTATTTTATCTCTGTATTTGCGGGAATCTAAAACCATGTTTACTTCATATTCTTCTTCACCCTCTATGGTTATTGGGGGAGGTGGTTTCTCAGGGACTAGAGGGGGTACGTATCTTTTGATTAAAGAGCAATGAAAGACAGGATGTATTTGCATATCGTCTGGCAACTGCAGGTGTACTGTAACTGGCGTTATTACCCTCTTTACCAGGTAAGGACCTATGTATCTAGGTTGCAATTTCCTAGGGCCTCTCAATCTCAGATTTCTAGTCGATAACCACACCTTGTCTCCTACTTGATAAGCAGGTTCAGGGCGTCTGTGTTTATCAGTCTGCAGTTTCATGGCTTCCTTGGCTCGTTGTAATTCTTTTTTTGCATTGTCCCAGATGGACAAAAGAACTTCATGATGGTCTTTGAGGGCAGGGATACTCTCTAATTCTGGGGGAAGAGAGATAGGTAAGAATTTAGGGTGTTGTGCCAGTGTAAAAAAGAAAGGAGACACACCAGTAGAAGAATGTGTGGAGTTGTTATAGGCAAATTCAGCCAGAGGAAGAGCTCGGGACCAGTCACTTGTGATTGTGGCTAATAGGCAACGTAAATACTGCTCCAAGGTCTGGTTAGTTCTTTCGGTTTGACCATCGGTTTGGGGATGATAAGCTGTGGAGAGCCTGTGATCTATTCCCAGTGCCTTACACATGCCTTGCCAAAATTTGGACACAAATTGAGCCCCTCTGTCAGAAACGATCACAGAAGGAAGGCCATGTAATCTGAGTACTGTTTCTAGGAAAATATGCACTAATTCTTTGGATGAGGGTAATTTCTTCAGAGGGACAAAGTGTGCCATCTTGGTTAACATATCTACCACTACGAATATGGTGTTGTATCCTTGACTTCGAGGGAGATCTGTAATGAAATCCATGCTAATGGAATGCCAGGGGAAGGGGGAATAGCAGTGGTTCTTAACAACCCTGCCGGAGCACAATGTGATGCTTTTTGTCGGGCACAGGTGGAACACGAATTGACAAAAGCTATAACATCTTTAGCTATTTCTTCCCACCAAAACCATCTCTGACAGGTTTTGAGGGTCTTGCTGCTCCCAGGATGTCCGGCCAGTGAACTATTGTGGCACCAGAGCAATAGTTGTCGTTGCAATGCAACAGTTGGTATGTATAATTTGTTTTCATGATAATAAAGTTGGTCTCTGATCTGATTCATGGGATCTTTCTCGCATTCCTCTGACGGGATGGTGATGTAGTGTTTTTTCAGTTTGTCTATAAACCCCAAGGGAGTGACGTCTCCATGGCATTCTACCCCTATAATCTTGTTGTCAGGAATAAAGGGGGGATAAAATTCAGGAGAGGCGACTTTCTCTGGACCAAGTCGGGAGAGTGCATCCGCTTTGCCATGTTGAGGTCCCGGGCGATATGTAATGACGAAATCGTACTCACTAAAAAAGGAAACCCATCTCATCTGACGGGGAGTGAGTGCTCGTGCTGAACGAAAATATTGGAGGTTTCTATGATCTGAATAGATGGTAACTATATGTGGGGATCCTAACAGATAGTGTCTCCATTCCTGGAAGGCAAGTTTGATGGCCAATAATTCACGTTCTCCAATTGTGTAGTTCTGTTCAGCAGGTAATAGGGTTTTTGAAAAGTATGCAACAGGATGCAAGCGTCCTGTGTTTTTGTCTCGCTGCGAAAGAACTCCCCCCACCGCATACTGAGATGCGTCTGCTTCAACATAATAAGGTTGCGTATTATCAGCATGTTTGATGACAGGAGCAGTAGTGAACCGTTCCTTTAAAATGCAGAAGGCTCGTTCTGCTTCTTTATTCCATTCAAACTGTACTCCTTTCCGCAGAAGTCGAGTAATAGGAGTCAGTAATTCAGAAAAGTGATCTATAAATCTACGGTAAAAATTGGCAAACCCTATAAAAGATTGCACCTCTTTCACTGTACCGGGACTAGACCAGTTAACCAAAGCCTCTATCTTTTTGGGGTCCATATGTATGCCTTCTGGAGAGATCACAAATCCTAGAAACTCCACTCTGGTGGTATGGAAGGTGCTCTTGTCGAGTTTGGCAAATAATTGGTTTTCCTTCAATGTCTTCAAAATTTTCGTGACGTGGATAATATGTTCTTGTTCTGTTTGTGAGTAAATCAGGATATCGTCGATATAGACGATCACGAAGATGTCAAGGTATTCTCTTAATATTTCATTAACAAAAAATTGAAATGCCGCTGGAGCGTTACAAAGACCAAACGGCATCACGCAGTACTCAAATAACCCAAACTTGGTACTGAACGCTGTTTTCCATTCATCTCCATGTTTAATGCGAATGAGATGATAGGCTCCCCTAAGATCTATTTTGGTAAAGATCTTGGCTCCTCGTACCTGATCCAAAAGAACTGAAATAAGTGGTAGGGGATATTTATTCTTTATGGTAACTTTGTTGAGGGCGCGATAATCCAAACACGCGCGAAGACCTCCTTCTCGCTTTGGAATAAAAAAGATGGGTGATGACACTGGAGACGTGGAGTGACGTATGAACCCTTTTTCCAACATTTCCTCGATGTATTTCTGCAAGTACTCAGTTTCAGGTGCTGTTAGGGCATAAATACGACTGACTGGCAATGTTGCACCGGGTACCAAGTCGATACGACAGTCATAGCTCCTGTGTGGGGGTAAGGCAGAGGCTTTAACTTCGTCAAAGACAGATAGATACTCTTCATAGAGAGCAGGAAGGTCAAGAGCTGCGGATATCATACGTACAGCACAGCAAAGCGAACTGTTCCAATCGCTTGCTTCTTGGTAACAATTTACCATGCAGTGATGAGATTTTAGAGTCACTGTTCGAGCCACCCAATCTATTTGGGGATTGTGGACTTGCAACCAAGGAACCCCAGGATAGCGCCGAAATTGGGGGTATCTATAAGATCAAAGGTGATAGATTCTGAATGTCCGTTATTACACACCATTACGATCGGGGAGTCTGATAGGTAATCAATCCAGACGATAATTCTGATCCATCTACCGCTCTCACCGGTTCGGGATGAGATTTCAATAAGAAAGTGATTCCGACATCTCTGGCCAACTGAATATCAAGAAAATTCCCTGTGGCCCCCGAGTCCAATAATATAGACATGTTCTTTCGACATTGAGGAGATATCACCAAAGTAATAGACAAGGTAAAATGTCTTGGTACCAGGGGAATGGTTTTCTTTGGGGTAGAGACCTTAGAGAAGACAACACTTGAAGAATCGGTCTCTGCTTTCTTCAAGTCTTCTAGTTTTCCTCCATATGTGTAGGAAGATGACTACTTGCAATCTTCTTTGCAACAGAACGAGGTCTTATCGGACACTCACGAGCATAATGTCCTCCTTTCCCGCAATACAAACAAAGATTATTCTTTCTCCTCTTGTCTTTTTCTTCCGTAGACAGAGGGCTCCTCAGCCCTCCGATCTGCATAGGCTCAGCAACATCTTTAATGTCTTTTGGTTCTTTCTTTTCAGATCTTAACATCATGTATCTGGAGGGAGTAAGACGTGATTTTTCCCCTTTCCTTTTATGGAGTCTATGATCCAACTTGACTGTCATATCGATGAAGGCAGGGCAGTCTTCGGGAGGATCCACTATTTGAGACAACAAATCTTTAAGTTCATCGTTTAACCCCCGGTAAAACAGAGAGGTTCTTTTTTCTTCAGGCCAATGCGTCTCAGCTACCAGCCTATTAAAGTTAGTAATATATGTAAGTAGGTCCTTGGATCCCTGTCTAAGATTGAGAAGAGCATTATCGCTGGCCTGCATAAAGGTATGTTTAGAAAAAGACTCTTCATCTTATCCTGGAATAACATAAAATCATACAATAATGGATCATTGTTTTCTACCAATGGGACAGCCCAATCCGCAGCATTGCCTGCTAAATATGATATAACAAATGCTACTTTAGCAGCGTCGTCTGGAAATGATGCCGCCTTACACAGGAACTGTAGCTGACATTGGTTCATGAAGACGCTAAATTTGGAACTATCTCCGTTGAATCTCTCTGGCATAGCTAGTGGGACTGGGCTGGGAGTATGAACAGTAAAATGAACAGGAGGTATGTTGCTGTCTACCCGTGTAGAGGGATTGGTACTATGGGGCGGAACTGTAAAATGCGCAGGCTGAATGTAACTTTTTCGGGTCTTTGGAATAGTACTGGGGTTCCTAGTGTCTAAGGAATCCTGTGACTTTGATTGTAGTAACTCTGTATGTAATCTCTGATTTTCGAACCTTAACCTCCCTACCTCAGATTGCAATTCTACTAGAACTACCGCAAGTTCCTCTACTGAGGGACCCAGTAAGGATGTGTGTAGGGAGGGATCTAGAGGGGCGCTTGCCCCGTCTGGATTCATCTTTGCTCAGGTGGAAATTACTCTTGGGCTTGGCTTTCTGTCGTGTCTGAAGCCTAACTCCAGTCTGGTCCACGTGAGATTCCACAGGAGCAAAGAAGCTTGTCCCCCCCGCTTTTAGACAACAACTCCTGGAGGAGGTATAGTGACTCACTCACAAGACGCTGCTCACCAAAAGTGAGGGGACTAACGCATAGAGTGACCACCACTCTTTCCCCAAAGATGATACCAGGTAACGTTGTAGTGGGGAGCTGGTTCAACAGAGTGCTAAACAACAAAAAAATAACAAATATGACTGACTTTACTCTTCATGAACTAAGCACAAGTCAAGAACATTAATGCATGTAATCTCCTAATATATGCAGTTCACTTACCAGCTGGAGTGTCCCAGTATCTCTTGGAATTTCCCAGCTTCGTATGAAAACACAGGCAAAGGCTGATCTAATGATAGACCAGGAAGGAAGGATGAGGTGACTACTGGGAAAATGAGCAACTAAGGGACGTCAAAAACAACCACTCACTTCCACAATCCTTCAAAGTTACGTTGGGGTTACCTAAAAGAGTGAGAGACCACTAGCCTTTAAGGGGTACGTGAAACCTAAGGCGTACTGACCGGCTCCACTGAATCAAAAGGAGCGGAGCAGCATTGCCTTCAACTCAAAAAAAGAATAAAAAATAAAGGGCTCCTAAGCGTAGCGGGCTGGCCGGCTCCGGAAGGGAAAGGAGCAGATCAGCGGTGCACACGCTCTCGGGAAGGTGAGTATGCAGAAGATGGCGTGGCACGCTGGCCGGCTCCATAGGGGAAAGGAGCGGATCAGCGGCGCACACACTCTCGGGAGGGTGAGTATGCAGAAGATGGCGTGGCGCGCTGGCCGGCTCCGTAGGGGAGAGGAGCGGATCAGCGATGCCCACGCTCTCAGGGGAGGGAACAAACAGAAGGCGGCGTGGCGCACTGGCCGGCTCCGTAGGGGAAGGAGCAGGTTCCCCGCGCGCACGCTCTACGGGGAAAGTAGAAGTGGAGCACACGCCTTCCGAGGGAGCTGGGTCCACAGGGGGAAACAGAACTTCTAGGGGGTATCCAAAAGTTCCCACGGTGAATCGGGAAAGGAATGTCCAGGACGGATAGCAGGAATCAATCCACGAAGAACAGGTACTCGATCTGAGCACAGAGGGGGCGTGGTCACTAGTCAGGGATAGTAAGCCAAGCATCGGCTACGGGGTGAGACGGCCTCTTATAAGAGTTAGGGGTCGTCTCAAAAGAACAAACTCAGTGAACTAATGAGGAAATAAATCATGCATTAAGGTACTTGACAATTCTCACATTCTCAAACTATGTCACCTGCTGCCGGAACCCTAACACGCTTAAGGGGCCGTCCGAGGAAAAGCACGGGAGGATCACGTGGCAAAGCACCAGCCAAACGCCAGTCAAAGAGCCAGCCATGATGGCACCTCTCTTCACCTTGCCATTGACTTTGTTGACTATCGTTACCCACACTGCCATGTTGATGGCAGGCGTCTGTTGGACTGTGTCACCACATCAATGTGTTGACTACTCTATTGTCTCGTCTACCATCACTGACAACTCATTGATTCACTTTGCACCTTTTTGTAAATAATCACTTCCCTGTCACATATACTTATTGTAAATAAACACTCTTTACACACCTATGTTTTCGTGTCAGCTCCATGTTTATCACAGGATGTACAATCTGGACTCAGATTACAATGTACCAGGTGCACTGATTGTTGTGAGGCATTGAGAGGCTGAAGGGACCTAGGAAAACACAAGAGAACAACATTCACTTGTCAGGTGATGGCATCACACCCATTACACAACACTTGTCATCAAGGTACTCAAACCTGCACACATTACAATGAGCAACGATATCGACATAGACATATTGTAGCTGTGCATAACTACCCTGTCCCAGAAACATCAGCCCTCAGCACAGAGCCAACAACAGGCAGCTGTCACAAAGCTCCCCTAGGCATTTTCAACAACAAAAACAGCATATAATGGCACCGTTGTACAATGTCACTCACCTTCAAGGGAAGTAGCGGTTGATGAGCTGTTGACGCAGGTCGACACCTTCCTCCTCTCCACTATCCTCGTCACTGGACATGTGTGGGTTTGCAGGCGGGGGCATCTGCTGCTCATCATCGTCCAGGATCAGGGGATCTCTTTGCGCAAGGCCAGGTTGTGGAGCATGCAGCATGCAACTACGATCTGACACACCTTTTGTGGAGAGTACATCAGTGCACCTCCGGTCCTGTCCAGGCACCGAAATCGAGACTTAAGAAGACCAAAAGTACGCTCCACCACACGACGTGTCCTCCCATGGGCCTCATTGTAGCGGACTTCACCCGGGGTCCTGGGATTCCGCAGTGGGTTCAGCAACCAAGGCCGGTTGGGATATGCAGAGTCACCTAGGTGTGAGATACACAGACCAACTTTGTAATAAAACTGTGGCAGAGGACAGCATGTCACACATACAGCACACTACTTGACTCCGCGTACTCACCCACAATCCACGCATGCTCCGGATGCAGATTTGCCATCAGCTGTGGTACGATGCTGTTATGCAGGATGTAGGAGTCATGGGCTGATCCTGGAAATTTGGCACAGACATGGGAGATTATCATATCCGCCTGGCATACCACTTGCACATTGATGGAATGGGTATGCTTCCTGTTCCTGTATATGTGCTCACGTGCCTGTGGTGGAACCAGGCCAACAGGTATGCAGTCAATGGCACCAACAACATTAGGGATGTGGGCAAGGTCATAAAAATCTCCCTTCACAGCTGCCAACTCATGTCTCCTGGGGAAAAGGATGTAGCTGTCCTTGTAGTTCATCATAGCGGACAGGACATCACGTAGCACCATGCTGAACATTGGTTGAGACATCCCACCTGCGCTGGCCACCGTGTACTGGAATGAACCAGTTGCAAAAAAATGCAGGGCCGCCATCACCTTACATGTTGGTGTCAGAGCAGTTGGATAGGTTCTGCGAGGCCTCAGATGGGGTTCCAACTGAGCACATAGGTCCAGAAGGGTAGGACGATCCAAACGGAATTTCCGTATGATGTCCTCATCCTCCATGTCCGCAAGCAATGTGAATGGACGATGCACATTTGGCCGCCTCCTAGGTAGGATGAAAGGGGACACATGTCAATTCAATTCCCCTCTCAGATGTGTCTAACATCTTACGATTTGACTGACACAGCGCCAACAATGAATGGCCTTAAACAACAGCTTACAGCACAAGTCACATGTAGAGACACCTTGATCTAAAGTAGTTGTACACGTGTCCAGTATTTACACAGTGAGTTCCCACAACAGATTCAGACTATGTGAATGCCAAAAGGTACATTCCTACATCTTGTGTCACCAGCCCTGACAGTAGTTGACACAGCACATGTCTGAAACAGCAACACTGCTGGCTTCTACGTAGCTGCTGTACCTGCCACACCTTCTTGCGTAATTCGGACAGGGCACAGATCAACAACACAACAAGCACAGTAGTTGCTGAACATGAGTTCAGCAATCTACACAGTGAAATATGCACATCATGTAGTCAGTCCTTCATTAATGTGGGTTGCTTAGCCATCTCACACATTGACATGTGTACATATTTGAGAGTCCATCACACAACAGATCTGTATACATGCACAACAACATCATAAGTGACATGTGAGGGAGTACATGCCAATGCATGTAATCCTCTGCACTGTCATGGCATGTGTAGTCATCAGTGAGTTAAATGTCAGGCTAGCATTGAATTACACTATATGTTGGCATGATTCATAGTAAGTATCTACTGTTCAATGCTGAGAACTGCCCATTGCCATTGCTACCGCATGATGTGTCCATAGGTGCCGTAAGCGTGCACCGCCACTGCAATCACGGCCATAGGCACCAAGGTAAAGATGAACACGAAGGAACCAGTTTGGGTTCCAATCAAACTGCACAGCCATTTGAGAAACTGAATAAATCAAATCAATTAAGTTCTCCATTTTATCTTTGTTTTCACTCCATGCTTGCTCCATTACTCGTTTATCCATGTTTCTTTTTATCACATTATCTTCAGTTCATTTGATACATTCCATCACCATGCCAAGCTTCGCGCATACACAGGAAGGACACCGATTGATTCCACATGTTACGTCTTTATTTTAAAAATGACCCAATGCATTTCGGGAAGCCATCTTCCCTTCGTCAGGGGTATCTACAATACAAAATTAAATAAATTCGTAAAGATTGCCATCAGCAAAAAAAGCTGCATTCAAACATTAACCATATATGTCAACATTCATTTACTCTACTCCCTGTACAAGAAATTCATCAATGCTACGTACGCTTTTCATTAAGCTAACCTAAAACATTTCTCATAGTTTGTTTCACCAGAGCTTTAGATTGCGCTCCCTGATCCTTAGTGGGCTCACAGATATCTCCCATTGGGACCTCCCATGTCAACATATTGTTCTCCCAATATCCGAAGATATTCTTATATCCCTTCTCCTGGCAGTGGGCTTACCGTAACATGAGTACTTTCATCAACGTTAAAGACCCGGATTCACATCTATCGTCACGCATTCTTAAAACTGAAAAGCGGGACAGGTCCTTTCATTACCTACTCGATAACGTGCCGCAGCTAAAACTGAATACGTTATAAATAGCCTACTCCGTAATGGAATGGCCCTCCCCTTCCCCACAGCTGATCTGTTTCTTGCACGTCTCTCTTGGCATTCAACAACGGACTGAAAGCTGTTACACATTACGTGACTGTCTCACTATCAGTACATGACACTGCATTTCCCACAATGCATCTCCAACTGCTTTCCTCAAACCCCGACTCACTGGAAAGACTAATGACAACAAACAGCGTAATCTATACATGAAACGACTTGCAGTTCACAGCATGACTGATACATGAATATAACTAGCATCATAAATCCATTGTCACCAAGTTTCATAACACAAAATACTTTGTCTCTTCTGATAAAATGCTGATGGCAGTCTTTGATGTTCAACCGGCTCTACTCCTTCGCTGTAAGATGTCATACGCATGGTCCTTTAATTCCATGTTTATCAAACACATTTCTTTATTTAAACTGTTCGTACTCCACATTTTATTCAAGGGTGCAAATTCACCGGGATGGGCGGAAATATCATGCAAAATGTCAACAATGGGTTGTGAAATGCACACCTGTGTACTCAATACTTCTCACGCTTGACTGCTTCAGACCTATAGAGGCGTGCAAGTTTGCTCCGCGCTCCGCCCCACTGCGCTGCAGTATAAACGAACACGAAGGAACCAGTTTGGGTTCCAATCAAACTGCACAGCCATTTGAGAAACTGAATAAATCAAATCAATTAAGTTCTCCATTTTATCTTTGTTTTCACTCCATGCTTGCTCCATTACTCGTTTATCCATGTTTCTTTTTATCACATTATCTTCAGTTCATTTGATACATTCCATCACCATGCCAAGCTTCGCGCATACACAGGAAGGACACCGATTGATTCCACATGTTACGTCTTTATTTTAAAAAAAGCGTGCACCGCCACTGCAATCACGGCCATAGGCACCAAGGTAAAGATGCCAAATCACGGTAGCGACCGCCTGGCCCCTGCGGTGTGACACCGCCAATGCCCATGCCCTACAGCCGATGGGAACCGCAATCGCGGTAGACAAATGCAATCGCGGTAGTGATATACACATTGGAATATGGCGGTTGGCGTGCTCCGCCACTGTAATCACGGCCATTGGCACCAATGTAAAGCAGCCAAACCGCGGTAGCAACCGCCTAGCCCCTGCGGTGTCACACTGCCAATGCCCATGCCCTTACAGCCGATGGGAACCGCAATCGCGGTAGACAGATGCACTTTTGAAAATCGCGGTAGGCGTGCTCCGCTACCGCGGGGCCGGTCATTGGATGCAATTGAAAGATGCACGATCACGGTAGCGACCGCCTGGGCCCCGCGGTGTCACACCGCCAATGCCCATGCCCTTACAGCCAATGGGAACCGCAATCGCGGTAGACAAATGCACTTTTGAAAATTGCGGTAGGCGTGCTCCGCTACTGTGGGGCCGGTCATTGGATGCATTTGAAAAAAGCTGGTCTGGACCACCAATTGCAGCAGCTGAGTACCACTGAAACAACTCCAGGGGGCTATATATGTGTGGGAGAGAACCACACATTTCCACTGCTTCCAGACACTGCTGACTGACACTCTTCACCACCAACTGCTGCTGTTCCTGTCTCCTGGACCCAGTGATGGCGAGAACTGAGAACATCAGGGCCCGTCCCTTCACCACAGAGGAGCTGGAGGTCCTTGTAGACGAGGTGCTCTCACAGTATGGGAGGCTATATGGTGCTCCAGATGTCATGGTAAGTGTTTCAGAGTGCAGGGAGTGCACACATGAAGTTGATCTGCTGCAGTATGTGCCTGAGAGTGAGGGTTTGTGTGATACACTGCCTAGCATGCTGACTTCAGTAAAATGGGGTTTGTAGCCTATTTTATACATTTCCCGGGCAGCACTTCAGGATGGGAGTGACATGCAGTGTCCTTGCAGCCATACAGTGACACTGCATGTTTTGAAAGTGGAAGTCAGTACATACATTGCCTGTGCTAATGGATGTTTGAGTCCATGAGGTTTTCACATGCTCATTTGTGACATTACAAAGACTCTCCGTCCGGAGGGTGCTGATGGAAGTGTGTTTGACTCTGTATTGCCACCATGGATCTGTGAGCAGTATGCACAATAGTGAAATGGCTGAGGGTGACACTCCTGGTGGAAATTCCCATATGAAATAGCAGATTCTTGTACTTCTGAAACATCTCCCTTCCATTATTTTCATTTTGTGTACTGACTCGCATGTGTAGGCACTGTTTGCCCTCTCATATTGTACAACATGTGAATGTTCTGATAGCCCACGTTTAACCTCAGTGTGAGCCCCCTGGACTGCACAGTTACTGCCCAATTTGACAGGGAGCCATCACTGAAGGGACAGAATGAGACATATGTGTTGTATGCCACCCTATCCCGCAATGATCTATCTCAGGCCTGTGGATTGCACAAGACAGACCTTGTGAGAAGGGTGTGAGAATGTTAGTTCATGTCCCTAAATGTGACCTCCATGACACAGGTAGCCATTCGCAGCCCAAGGAACATGAGGGGTGTGCATTGTTGGACACAGTGATTCTGCCCCGAAACTACATTTACAATGTGATATATGTCTTGCTCCCTCACAAACTGCATTGCAGATGTGGTCCTTCTTCACATTGCTTTCTGTGCTGGCATTCTGCATGTGCATGAGATGGCCAGGTACTGTGTCCATCCTCATACCTGCATGCATTTGTGTACGATTGTCTTATGCTAATGTAGTACGTTTCATGCTGTATGGCCCCTGCTAAGCATATCTGTATAGCTGTGCTAAGTTTGTGCATGCTCCTGTACTGAGACACAGTGGTACAAAACCCAGTGTTACTGATATTTCCTCCTCTTGTCTCCCATGCCTGCAGCTTAAAGTCCACCAGCGTAAGGCCTTATGGAGGGCCAGTGTACGTAAGGTGCGGGCTCTGGGTGTCTCCAACCGACGGCACACACACTGTCACAAGAGGTGGGATGACATCTGCCGGCTGAGTAAAAACGTGGCAGAGATGACGCTGGGGCTGTTCCTTCGGACTGGCAGGTTGGCACGCAGGAGCATGACACCACTAATGGCCCGCATCTTGGCAGTGACACAGCCAGACCTGGATGGACATTTGAGGGCCCATCAGTAGCAAGTGTGAATTTGGGTGTGAGTGACTGCATGTATCCCAAACCTGAGCCAATGCGGAGCTCTGTGATGTTTCTAGTGTGATACAATGGCTTATAATAGGCCTCTGTGTTGAGTGCAGCTGTCATGCATTTACGCCACATGTACTTTATCATGTGTTTAATGTACTGGCCCTTGACATTGCATGCTGAGATGTGGCCTCATGGCATCAGCTGCATCTGGGGAGTCATGGACATCACTGGGCAGTGAACGGCAGTGTGCCTCCTCTTAGTGTGCTTTTGTCGATGTGTGCAGTGCCTGACCTCTGACACCAATGTGCAAGTGTAGTTGTGCTTCGAAGCACAACATGGGGGATAGCTGAAGCTTATGGCCATTGCAAAGGACATTTTGGACTCTATCTGTGTTGTCCCCGTAAGTGACTCCATATTTGACTGTGACAACATGTTGAGATGTACATCTTTTTCACCTACGGGCACCTAGATATGCTTACAGGAATCTGTATGTCAGGTTACATGGAGGCACGGGCAAGCTATTTGGCTGTGTGGACATCACATGGGTCATTAGTGCCAAGTATGCATGTTACCATGCATCTTTTGCTTTTAGCATTTAGGTTACAAATGCAGACTGCACAGGGGTGTGTGCATCATGGGGGTATCATCATCTTGTTTTGTGCTTTGTTTGCATATGATGTTTGTGAGTATGGCACTAAACTGAACCTACGTCTCTGTCTATTGCAGCATCTACCGAGGGCACAGAAGGACAGGGGACGGACACCAGTGGTGAGGCATCTTGCACGACTGCTACACATGACCTCACTGACATTGATGTGACCAGCGCCTCGGAGGGGGACAGGAGTGCCCTTGAAGAATCACGCCCAGAAACACCAACCTCAACGTCATCTGACGCCAGCGGTGACTCCTCGATGTTGGCGGGCACAGGGAGTGGGACATCTGACTCATGTTCCACCACACATCGTCCAGTGCCCACCCTCCCGGCTACTTCCACTAGTGCTGCACGTGCCCGCAGCAGTAAGAAGAGAAGAGTGTCCTTCCCCCCAGGCACCGCTGCCCCTGTCTCCCCTGCTGCCCTCAGTGTTGAGGCTGTGGACCTTTTGCGCCAGCTGTGTGTGGGTCAGACAACTCTCCTGAATGACTTCCTGGATCATGACAAGAAGTTGGCACAGGTAGTTGCCTTCATGGAGGGGATTCATTCTGACGTGGGTGGGCTACACAGAACTGTCCAGTCTTTGTCCTCCACAGTGACGGCAGCCATTCAGCTGAAACAGGCTCAGAGTCCAGCTCCAGTCCCTTTGGCAACCCCCCTGCCAGTGGCAACATCTGACGAGAGTGACCACACACCACTGCCCTCAGGCTCCAGGTACTCAACACGCAGCACACAACAGCAGCCCCCCAAGCGGCCCAGAGCGCAGACACCATCCCCCAAACAAAAGAAACTCACACAGGAGCGCAAAGGGGCATCAAGCCAAGAAGAAGGCCTCAGGCTCACATGCCTCAAAATCAGCCCCATCCAAGGACACTCCCGTGGAAAAAGCGGCTCCCAAAGACAGGCAAACTGTTGCCGTGCCTGCTGTGAAGCTGGTGCCTGCTAAGAGTCCGCAGAAGCAGCCCTCTAAGGCAGATTCACCCACAACCTCAACTCCCACCCACACCCCTGTGAAGCTGGGACAGGAGGGCACTGTGGGGGGTTCACATGGTCAACAGGGGATGGAGGGGAAAAGGCAAGGCCAGGCCAAGCGTACCGCCAGATCCAGCAAATCCCCACAGGGAGATCCACCTGCACCTGATGCACCTTTGGTGGAGAGTGAGGCTGTTGTGCCCACCACACTTCCTACTCCTACCAAGACAATTCTTCACTATCGAATCCCCAAGAAGTGGAGAGGCAGCCCTCCACATTCACCCTCACACACTGTGTCTCACGGCAGCATGTCTCCACCTCCCCGTGCCACCATGCCACCCAGTCCAAGCAGCCCTCCGCCTACCAAAGCCACTGATGCCTCTATCTCAGCTGGTCCTCTCTCTCCCAGGTCCAGTACTCCAACTGGCCCCGACAATCAGCCACCTCCCAGTTCGACTGACAGCCAAGTCTGAGGCAAAGCCCCCCATCCAAACCTATCTCTCCCACAGCGATGCCTGGACTGCCCATTGGTATCCCCCTAGCTGTGTTGCTTACCATGGCAGTGTACGGTGTCACACATTCCCTGTGCAGGTTCTCATGCATACATGTCCGTCCTTTGAACTATGGACTGGCCACTGGCCTTTCTGTTTGTAACTTTGGATGCCCATTCCCTGTGCAGGTTCTCATGCACACATGTCCGTCCTTTGAACTATGGACTGGCCACTGGCCTTGCTGTTTGTAACTTTGGATGCCCATTCCCTGTGCAGGTTTGCATGCACACATGTCCCTCCTTTGAACTATGGACTGGCCACTGGCCTTGCTGTTTGTAACTTTGGATGCCCATTCCCTGTGCAGGTTCTCATGCACACATGTCCGTCCTTTGAACTATGGACTGGCCACAGGCCTTGCTGTTTGTAACTTTGGATGCCCATTCCCTGTGCAGGTTCTCATGCACACATGTCCCTCCTTTGAACTATGGACTGGCCACTGGCCCTGCTGTTTGTAACTTTGGATGCCCATTCCCTGTACAGGTTCGCATGCACTCATGTCCCTCCTTTGAACTATGGAATGGCCACTGGCCTTGCTGTTATCTACTTTTCATGCCTATCTTGGTGATATGTAATAAAAACAGTTACTCCTGTTGTCTGCTTTGTCAGTGTCCTTGCTAAATAAAAGTGTTTTCTGTATGGGTATGGTTGCATGTGACAAATGCTCTGTATGCCACTTTAACATTGGCAATTGCTTATTTAACTTGTTCAGGGTTTGCCAGTGGTGAGGGGCACATTAGTTCTTCTTCATTCTGAGGGTTGAGGGTGCTGTGATGGGTGTTTGTGATGGTCTACTATTGTCATACTCATTATATGGTCATGTTTGCTAAATTGTACACATGTCATGTTATGATGCAATACCAGAACAGAGGTGAATTCTGTTCACAGTATTACTTGTGGGCTGGCCAGGGTCCATCATATCTGTGTGATCTTCGTTGATGTGTGAACAGCAGTGTTGATGTATGGTCATCTTGTGATGGCCTGTCTTCTTAGTCACATGGGTATATTTGGATGTGTACACTTGTGTGGTCATGAAGTGTGAATGGGCTGTAATTGTCAGTAGTGTTGATGTGTGTGTGCCCCTGCAATGCCAACTGCACACATGTATGACCCAGAAGATGAGTGCCTGTTTGTTTCAATTGTCTGCCATGTGCTTCATATTGTGGGCACATGTAGGAGTTGTAGGTTGGGCACTGTGCAGTGTGTGGGTGTGTCCTTGCACTCCTGGGGGACACCTACTTGTTGTTGCTGCCAGTTGTGAGTATGCAGAGTGTGTGACAGCCAGGTCTGTGTTGTGTTTTGTTGATCAGCCATGTGTCTTGTTACTGTTTGTGCACACTGTGCAGACCTGCTCAGCCACCCTGCCATTATTTGTGTGTTTTCTCATGCATTGTTGTCACTTGACCCATTTTTGGATCCAGTATGGTATGTGGTATGTGGAGTCATGCCATCCCCTATATGTGCTTCTGATGCCTACACATTGTGAGTAACTCCTCTATGTGTTTGTGTACTGTACACTGCTCACCTGTCCACTACTGAAGTACACACCACTTAAATCTCATGTCTTCCACCTCATGGCTTGGCAGTGTGTGAGCCTCCCCACCACTTCATAGTGTGACACTATGCTGTGTGAGGCTGATCTGTGTACAGGACAAATATGCTACTAAGGACAGTTTCCCAATTAGTTATGTGTAATTTTCTTGTACTGGTTTGCTGTCATGGTTGCTCATGTGCAGTGCAGATGTTTGGGCAGCACAGTCCTCTAGTCATGTTGTTTGCACCTGGGTGTCCCTGAGTTGTGCATCTGTGGGTGATGGCTAAGCTGTATGTGTGTTTGCAGAGGTTCTGCTACCCTTCCTGAGTGTGATGTTCTGTGTGTGGTGTGATGATTTGTGTTGTGGGAGTACATGGTGTTGCACTCAGCTGTGTGTGCTATTGATTGGGTTGTTGTGCATACACTGCTTGGTGTGCATGCAGTGTTGTCAGTGTATGTTGCCTTGTACTTGCTTGTTGTGCATCCCCCTGATGTGCAGCTGAGTTTGCATAGTGATGGATTGGTTTGTGCATCTGTTGTGTTTTTGTTGTGGCTGTATGCAGTGTTTGGCCTTGTTGGCTCTTTCTACTGACAGATGCTATGTGTGTGTGATGTTCTATTTGCATGACGTTGTGTGTGAGTGGTTGTTGCTGTGTGATACATTCAGATGTGTGTTTCAGGTGTGGTGTGCATTACTTGTGTGTCTGTCACATGCAGCAAGGTGTATTCTTGTTGCTGGGCTTGTTTTGAGTGCACATTGGTGGTTTGTCCTCCTATTTTTGACCTGACCTGTGCATGTGCATGCTTGTGGTACAATATGGCACCTTGTCCACTTGATGAGTGGTGTTGTGTCTCTGTCTGTGTTAGCTGATTGTCCCATTGATCCCAGTTGGTGTTCATGGTTGATTTTTGAGGATGCACCTCTTGTTTGTATTGATGTATGGTGTCTGTGCATTGGCCATGAGTGACAATGTTGTGTATTCCTGTTCTGTTTAGGGTCACATTGCCTTTCCACTGTTTGGCTGCCCATGTGTGGGCTTGTTGGACTTCTGTGTATGTTGTTTGTGAGCTTTGTGTTTGGCTATTGTTTTTGTGTCAGCATTGGTTAAGACATCCCTGAGTGTGAGTGTGATGTTTGTGGATGCACCCCAGGGAGTGTGATTGGTTGTCAGTGAACTCACAGGACATCATTTGCACCATTCTGTGTGTTTCACAATGGTGTTGAGTGTTGCAGGTGTGAGGTGGGTAGATGAGGGGCATGTGTGAAGGTCCTACTTGTGTTTGACAGTCAGGGAGTGTGACAATGAGCCTTGTGTGTTGTGCTGATGACATACACATGTCAAGTAAGTTGACACAGATGTGTGGCTGGTCACTGTTTGACTTCAGACACTTCCTATCATTCCTATGCCTATGCATGGCTTGCCTTGATGTCTCCCTGAGTTGTTGCATGTAGGTCACTTTAGGTTAATTTCACTCACTGTGTCACCCATGTGTGATTTGATGCCCAAAGGGTGGTGTGATATGTTCCTTCTCTTGCATGTGTTGTACACTAGTTATGTGGCTTGCTCCATGGCTTTCCAGCACTGTCCACTTCACTTTTGGCTGACCCATTTATTGTCCTCCATTGCTGCTGGGCTATGGTATGTGTATGTGGCTGCGTGTCAGTGTGGGGTGTTTGTGAGTGACTTGACAGGCAGTGTGAACAGTTCAGTGGATGTTCCTATGCAGTGTCAGTCTTCATTTTTGAATTATACTAATTTTGCTTCACATGTGTGGAAGGTAGGTGTGAGGGGGAGGGTTGTCCAGCCCCTGAGCTTCTGTGCAAGGTGTTCCTCTTTACCCCCACCTTCCAAGCTAGGCTCCCTGCTCCTTTGGTGTGTGGGGTGCAAGGTCTGGCTACACCTGGCAGCTTAATTGTGCAGGGGGGCACAGGAGGAGCACACAGCATGTCCCCAAATGGGTGTGGGAAGCGTGGTGTGTGTAGGGTGGAGGTGGAGCCCTGTGAATCTTTGTGGACTGCCCATGCCTGGCGCCGGCCCTGCCTACTACATTGTGCGCAGGTTTTCCCGCGTCTTCACCGCTGTGGTGACGTGACCGGGACATTGTAGTGATTTCGCGGTTGGTGGGTCACCCGGATGTGGAGGGGTTATTTTCTGACAGGTTGGACATCTGTGGGTACACTTGGGGATGTGTTCCTGTCACCACCATAGTGTCTGATGTGGACAGGAACCGTATATCAGCACAGGAGTTGTGTGTTGTGGTTGTGTGCAGAGTTGTGTATTTGCGTACCTGCGGCGTTGTCCGCGACGGTCCATTACTTGCTGGTAGTGGATAAGGTACAGCAGCGGAAAGGCGTGAAGAGCTGGATCCATTGCGGTCCGGACCGGGTGGAGGGGACCGGGAGTCTGGTTTCGCGTTCCGCTGTCGTGCTTCCGCCGTCTCTGGGTGGGTGGATTCTCCGCTGCGGTGTGATGGGCTGTTTGTGGCATCGTGATTTGTACGGCGGACGGGACGTCATTCCGCACGGCGGTGGGTCTCTATTGGCTCCCTCCTGCGCGGTGGGGGCGTAAATTTCTGGCGGTTCACGTCGCTCCGCGGCGGATGGGAAATGGGCTATGTTTGCCCATTGTAATATGGCGGGCGCGAGGACCGCTGCTGGAGTGCGGAAAAAGACATTTTCCGCCACAGCCAGCAGCGCGGTTGTGCCTCCGCCCGCCATCGTAATGATCCCCGAAGTGTTGAATATGCAACTGACAGTACTTTTGCATATCAAGTTAAAAAACTTGTAGCACTGGCCTACGTCCCAGTTACTGACGTGGCCGAACACTACAACCTATTACTAGAAAGTCCATACTACCAAAGAAACGAACAAAAATTAAGTCCCCTTTTAGATTATTTTGAAGATACCTGGGTGGGAAGACTCCACAGATCAGGACACAGAAGACTACCTAAATACCACATTCCATGGTGGAATGTATACCTTAGCACACTAAATAAAGAAGCCAAAACAAACAATGCTGTTGAAGGATGGCATAATGCCTTCCAAGCAACAACAGGCAGAGGTACACCTACTCAACACAAACTCCTAAAATCTCTCCAAAAAGAACAGAGCTACCAACAACTAAGAATGGAGCAATCTGTAACCCAAATAGACCCAAAACTTACCAAAGAAACTAGACAAATGTTTGAATACCTACAAAGTAAAGTAAGACTATATCCAACAACAAGTGGCCTAGAATACCTATCAACAATAGCCAAAAGCCTACTGTAACTTAGAAATCCACCAAAAATACTAATACTTTCCTCCAAAAACAGTTAAAAAATATACATATTATTTTTTTATATTCTCAGAAACATAAATAATTTATCACATATATTTATTTAAAAAAATATATATATATTGACATTTTAATTATATTTCAGAAAATATAACACACAATAAAAATTATTTATTTAACATTTCCCACCCACAATAATAAATATAAATAACTTACCGTTTCCGTAGATAAACAAAGGATATCCCAACTCCTGTAAATCCATCCAGATATATCCTAATACCTATTGTCCAAAAAAATGAGCCAAAAAAATGAAAAAATCCATCTGTTTGAAAAGCAATCCAAGTTCGATAAATCCAATTCGAATAAACCATAAAAAACCCGAAAACATTTTTTGAAAAAATAAACACTACAGGAAAACGCGAAAAATTAAGAAAGTGTTAAATAAATATTAGTTTACTAAACTAATACACACTTCTTAATAAAAAAAAACGTAATCTTCTCCGAACGGCGACTTCCAACAACGAAAACCTGTAAAAAATAGAAAAACAATCCACCCACACAAACATACACATATACCATAATTAAATACAATTAGAAACATTTCTAATACCATATTCACACATATTTCCACATATTCTAACCTCTCTAAACTAGGCCGCAAACACTAACTATCGACATCTCGCTAAAATCTAACTTACACATAAAACTCGACAAAATTACAAAAACCTAACACTAAACACACTACCTACCACCTAACTAGCTTCAAATTAAAGTAAAAAGTTAGTTTAATTAAAGAAAATTACACTTACCTTCCTCGACGCGACGCAGCTTCCAACCGCGAGCTTCTCCCCTCAGAAATAACCCAAAACAAAAGTAAGCGGTTACAAAATACTAACTGTAAAACAAATATGGCTGCTTAAATCATTAAAAATTAATACTTTAATTCAAAAACATGTTAAACACTAATGAATAAATTACTAAAATGTTTTCTAAAAATACAACAATATTTTACTTCTATGTTAAAAATAAAATAACATTGTTGCCAAAGGCAAGCCCGTCTGCGCCCGTCCGCGCCTGGACCAGGCCTAGGGCCATACCCCCTGGCCCGCTAAGACCAAGCTCGCAAACTAACATTCTAACCTATACTAGTAACCAACTAAAAAACATATCAAGCACACTCAGGGACATTCAAACCTGTCCTTGTTTCACTTCAGATATCTCATCTGCCCAAATAATTGTCACATGTCCGAGATGTCCACTCAAACCCACTCCCAACAACACTCCTTCTGCCTCCAACATCCACCGGATATCCACCAAACACAGAGCTATTTGCGCAGCCCTTATCAACGCGCGCTCCCTTCCCAAACATAAGTACGAAATACTCTCTCTCCTTGAAAACAATAAACTAGATCTCCTATTCATAACAGAGACCTGGGGTGATCCTTCCTCTGGACCAGACTTCGTAACAGCTACCCCTGAGGATTTCTGTGTCAGGAGATTAGATAGAAACAACAAAAAAGGCGGTGGATTAGCACTAATTCATCGAAACAATTACACAGTTAGAACAGAAACAATTCCGACAAAAAATTGTGAAGCTTTTTCTTTTACCATCTCACTCACCAATTCCTATACATTTAAAGGTATCCTACTATATCGCCCACCTGGATAGCGAGCAGAATTCCTTTCTTCATTAGGCCTCCTAGCCGAACCATCAGCAGGAGAAACCAATTATACCATTTTAGGCGATTTCAATTTCCATCTTGAGGCCAATAATGATGATGATACCTCAGCCTTACAATCAGAATTTGACTCAATAGGACTCTCACAATTAGTTACCACCCCCACTCATTTGGCTGGACACACACTCGACGGACTATTCACTAATAATAAACACATCTCTTTAACACGCGTTCTTCCTTTATCCTGGACAGACCATTCTGCTGTCTTTTTTAATATCAACATCGAACGCAGCATCCACAACAACATCAGTACCTCCCACCCCACGCAGTTCAAAGCTTGGGGTAGCATTTCCCCGGAAGACCTAAAACTGCACCTGCTGTCCACCCATCAAAACCTACCGGAAAACTCAGAACAGGCAGCCTTGCACTACACACAATGGCTCTACTCCGCCATTTACTCTCTGGTTCCGCTAAAAAATGCCTCAAAAAATAGAAAGACTCCTTCCGCTCCCTGGTTCTCCGAAGCACTAAGGCTAGAAAAACAGAAATGCAGAAACTCTGAACGTTATTGGCGCCGAAATTACAACAGTACTATGAAAATACAGTATAATGAAGCATTGTCCAAATATAAACATTTTCTAATTGCAGAAAAAAGTAAATATTACCTAAATCAAATTGAAACGGCGCAAGACTCTGTGAAACAGCTTTTCAAGGTAGTCACTAAACTCTCAGGACCAGACACTAGTTCTTCTATACCCCCCACACAACATTTTTGTGACTCTCTTGCCATGTTCTTTCAAGAAAAAGTCACCGACATCTATTCTAATTTCTCAACCCTCTCCTCGACAAATATCCAAAGCATTACCATCAATGAAGACTCACACCCCACTGACATCTCACCATCACACATCTCTAATCATGCCTTGTTTTTAGAATTCAATCAGGTCACAACAGAACACATCACTGACCTCATATCCTCCACTAAATCTGGTTCCCCCAATGACCCATGCCCCCCACCATAATAAAACGTATACCGGAGATCATAGCTCCCGAACTAGCCAATATCTGCAATTTAATGTTCACAACAGGAATATACCCTTCCATTTGGAAAGAAACTATTATCAAACCGCTACTCAAAAAACTTAATATTAACCCTACAGAGACGAAGAATTATAGACCTATTGCAGGCCTCCCTCTCCCTGCAAAGATAACCGAAAAAGTGATGAATACCCAGCTAGCCAGCTATATTGAAAATAACAACCTCTTAGATGACACCCAATATGGCTTCAGGAAGAGCCACGGCACTGAAACTGCCCTTATCAAAACATCCGACGAAATCAGGATGATTCTTGATAAGGGAGGTGCTGCGGCCTTGGTGCTGCTGGATCTCTCAGCGGCATTTGACACGGTCGACCACTCCACCTTACTCGACCGTGTCACAACCATAGGTATCAAAGACAAAGCAAAGGCTCTTCTGACATCCTTCCTGTCCAACCGAACACAACGTGTAAGGTTCGGCAATTTTAACTCTCCTTCTTTCTCACTGCCATGCGGGGTCCCTCAGGGATCCTCGCTAAGCCCGACCCTGTTTAATATATATGTGTCGGACCTGGCTAGAATCATCAAATCCTACAACCTGCGTCTGACGTCCTACGCCGACGACACTCAGATAGTGTTGGAGATCCATAATAATGGCAAGTCAGTCTCGGATAACTTCAAAGAAGGAATGTGTGCCATCAGTACTTGGATGGCACACAATTGCTTAAAGCTGAACTCCAAAAAAACGGAGGTGATGATCTTCGGAAAGCTCTCCCCCAGCTGGTCCCCTTCCTGGTGGCCGGCAGAGTTGGGCCCACCTCCACCTCCTGTCTCTAAGGTCAGAAATTTGGGAGTCGTGTTTGATGACAAACTTTCTTTCAAACATCATGCCAACTCGGTCGTCTCATCATCCTTTTTTACCATCAGGATGATAAAGAAACTTCTGCCCTACCTTCCTCGTAACGCAGGTAAGACTCTCATTAGTACACTTGTCATGTCTAAGATAGACTTCTGTAATGGCTTACTGGTTAATGCCCAGGAAGGTGTCCTACACAAATTGCAGATGGTGCAAAACGCAGCAGCAAGAATTCTCACAAGCACCCCTAAGTTCAAACCTATCTCCAAGGAGCTCCGACAGTTACACTGGTTGCCTATTAAATGTAGAACAAAGTTCAAGGCCCTCTGCATCGCCTATAAGGCTATCCACAATACAGGACCTACATTTCTCAAACAAAGTCTATGCCCCTATAGACCTGCAAGATCCTTATGATCTTCAGCAGCTTATCTGCTGACTGTACCCAGAACCAAAAAGACCACCTGGGGTGACAGAAGGTTCACTGTCGCCACCGCTAAACTCTGGAACACACTCCCCCTACATCTCAAAACAATACCCACATTGCTATCCTTCCGTAAACAATTAAAAACCTGGTTATTCAATCAATAAACCCCTCACCTTTTCCCCCTCAACTCAGCTGTCCTCAGCGCCGAGACACCTAAGGGTATTTGCGCACTCAATAAATTGCCTAAAATAAATAAAATAAATAAATTATAAAATAAATAATAATTATTATTATAATTCCATAATTTTTTATATTATGTTAAATGCTTATTAAAAATATGTACAAAATGTAACAAATATTAAATAAATACTTACCTATTACAAAACATTTTTATATATAATTAAACAATGTAATAATTAATATTATTAATATTTTATATATCAATAATATTAATAAAAAATTACTAGTAAATGTTAAAAAATTGTTATACATTTAAAATGTTTACTTGTATAAAAATTTGATTTTTTTATATTATTTAATTTTTACAATATATGTAACCAAATAAATGTTCAAAATACAAAACAAAACTGTACAACTGTTATAAAAAAATTAAATTTGTAAAATAAAAGTTATAAATAAATGTAAAACAACATTTGTTATTGTTACAAAATATACATACCTGTATTAAAAAATTTACCAATGTTAAAAAAAAAAATCTGCAAAATTATTATATGTGAAATTATAAACATTTCGAAAATCTGTTATGTATAAAAAATAAAGATAATGTTTTTTTCTCTGTGTCTTAATGTATATTATATGCATTAAATAAAATATGTTATTTTACTATTACTACCTCAATGACCAAAAATAAACATCATTCAAAAAAGTTACACATCTGATTATTTGTCAATCAATTAATTAATATTTTAAGTATAATAAAAATATATGTTTTAATGCAATGTACTTTTTAAAATAATATATCTTTACTAAAAATATTTACATAATTGTTTTAATAACCATTTTAAAATATAATAATTCACACACATTCCCACTACACACTATATAAATATTTTAAGTTCACAAAACTATACACATATATAATTTACTATTCCCACTCGATTTAATATTAAGTCATGGAAGGTGCTGGACACTACACCTATATAATTTACTATTCCCACTCCAGTTAGTATTAAGTCAGGGAAGGTGCTGGACACTAAGGGGCCGATTCCGATTTCGGCCGGAAGGGCACCGAACGATGGTCGGAGCCCTTCCGACCGAATCGGAACGTGCCGGCCGGATTCCTTTCCGACCGAGCCATTCCGATGGGCTCGGTCGGAAAGGAATCCGACTCGGATTACCGGATGGCTTACGACGGGCTCAGAGAGCCCGACCGCCGTCCGGAAATCCTTCAGTACTCCCCCGGCCGCCTCTTCACGACCGAGGGAGTACGATGGCAGTATTTCACTGCCTTTTCGTGCCGGTCTTTCCGGCACGAAAAGGCAGTCGGTAACTGTCTTTGGGGGCCCCCAGTAGGGCCCCCATGGGTGCGAGGCCGCCGAATGGTGGCCTTGGGGCACCAATGGTGCCCCTCTGTTGATCCCTGCACCCGGTGGCAGGCACCTTGGGGTGCCGGCCACAGAGTGCAGGGAAGAACTGCACCCCTGCTTTTCACAATGCAAGCATGCATTCCGCTCGGAATGCATGCTCCCATTGTGAAGTATACGAGTGCGACCGAACAGGGTTCGGTCGCATCGTACTTGCAGGGCCGTAACCGACGACAGCAGGTCGGTCGGTTACGGCTCCTGGACGATGTCGGATGGACCTGAGTCCGTCCGACATCGGAATCGGCCCCTAAATCTATATAATTTACTATTCCTACTCCAGTTAGTATTAAATCAGAGAAGGTGCTGGACACTACACATAATTAATTTACTATTCCCACTCCAGTTAATATTAAGTCAAGGAAGGTGCTGGACACTAAACCTATATAATTTACTATTCCCACTCCAGTTAGTATTAAGTCAGGGAAGGTGCTGGACACTATACATATATAATTTACTATTCCCACTCCAGTTAGTATTAAGTCAGGGAAGGTGCTGGACACTAAACCTATATAATTTACTATTCCCACTCCAGTTAGTATTAACTCAGGGAAGGTGCTGGACACTAAACATACATAATTTACTATTCCCACTCCAATAAGTATTAAGTCAAAGAAGGTGCTGGACACTAAACATATATAATTTACTATTCCCACTCCAGTTAGTATTAAGTCAAGGAAGGTGCTGGACACTACACATATATAATTTACTATTCCCACTCCAGTTAGTATTAAGTCAGGGAAGGTGTTGGACACTAAGGGGCCGATTCCGATCTCGGCCAGAAGCGCACCCAACACTATTCGTCCGGAAAAAAACCAAGCCGAACGCGTGTTTCCCGACCGATTCGAACATCCGTCCGAACGGGCAAGTACGATGCGCATAACTGCCCAGATCCCGACCCAGCCGTACTTACCCAATACAGCTCCTGTTCCCCGCCCGAGCCGGATACGTAAACGCCGAATCGAGTCGCACGGAAGGCAAAATACAGCACCTTCCGGCCGGACTAGTACGATGCGCCTTCCGTACGCGCCGAACCCGTCGCTACGCACGGCATGTTAGAGCATCCGGGAGAGCCGCACATAAGCACCGATTCGCGCCTCAAGACGATCCACGGCTACGAGACGAACACGCCAGCCACGAGTACGAGTCGAAGCAACCAGAAAGCCGAACGAGACGAACCAACCATGAATCCCATCGCGCAGGTCCTACCAATTCTCTACATCTATTACCGGAACAGGTACGGACGCGTAAGGCGCAGAGGGTAAGTCAAACACCCACCACACAAACAAACGACACGTACCCGACATATAACACACACACATAGGGATGCAGAAATGACGTACACTAGCAACAGCAGAACCATAGGGGCGGGATGGCTATCACCAATGCCATATACACTCATAGGGGCCTGGATGCCAACCACTAACACCACCCCTTCTCAGGGGGGCCTGGATGCCTGTCACTACCACCACCCCTACTCATGGGGAGCTGGATGCCTACCACTACCACTACCACCACCACCCCATCTCAGGGGGGGCTGGATGCCTACCACTACCACCACCCCTACCCATGGGGGGCTGGATGCCTGTCACTACTACCATACCCACTCATAGGGGGATGGATGCCTACCACCAACACCACCCCTACTCATGGGGGGCTGGATGCCTACCACTACCACCACCCCTACTCATGGGGTGCTGGATGCCTACCACTACCACCACCCCTACTCAGGGGGGGCTGGAATCCTGTCACTACTACCATCCCCACACATAGGGGGCTGGATGCCTACCACTACCACCACCCCTACTCATGGGGTCCTGGATGCCTACCACTACCACCACCCCTACTCAGGGGGGGCTGGATGCCTGTCACTACTACCATCCCCACTCATAGGGGGATGGATGCCTACCACCAACACCACACCTACTCATGGGGGGCTGGATGCCTACCACTACCACCACCCCTACTCATGGGGGCTGGATGCCTACCACTACCACCACCCTTACTCAGGGGGCTGGAATCCTGTCACTACTACCATCCCCACACATAGGGGGCTGGATGCCTGTCACTACCACCACCCCTACTCAGGGGGGCTGTATGCCTACCACTACCACCACCCCTACTCATGGGGGCTGGATGCCTACCACTACTACCATCCCCACTCATAGGGGGATGGATGCCTACCACCAACACCACCCCTACTCATGGGGGCTGGATGCCTACCACTACCACCACCCCTACTCATGGGGTGCTGGATGCCTACCACTACCACCACCCCTACTCAGGGGGGCTGGAATCCTGTCACTACTACCATCCCCACACATAGGGGGCTGGATGCCTGTCACTACCACCACCCCTACTCAGGGGGGCTGTATGCCTACCACTACCACCACCCCTACTCATGGGGGCTGGATGCCTACCACTACCACCACCCCTACTCATGGGGGGCTGGATACCTACCACTACCACCACCCCTACTCACGGGGGGCTGGAATCCTGTCACTACTACCATCCCCACACATAGGGGGCTGTATGCCTACCACTACCACCTCCCCTACTCATGGGGGGCTGGATGCCTACCACTACCACCACCCCTACTCAGGGAGGGCTGGATGCCTACCACTACCACCACCCCTACTCAGGGGGGGCTGGAATCCTGTCACTACTACCATCCCCACACATAGGGGGCTGGATGCCTGTCACTACCACCACCCTTACTCATGGGGGGCTGGATGCCTACCACTACCACCACCCCTACTCATGGGGGGCTGGATGCCTACCACTACCACCACCCCTACTCAGGGGGGGCTGGATCTCTACCACTACCACCACCCCTTCTCAGGGGGGGCTGGAATCCTGTCACTACTACCATCCCCACACATAGGGGGCTGGATGCCTGTCACTACCACCACCCCTACTCATGGGGGGCTGGATGCCTACCACTACCACCACCCCTACTCATGGGGGGCTGGATGCCTACCACTACCACCACCCCTACTCAGGGGGGCCTGGATGCCTGACACTACTACCATACCCACTCATAGGGGGATGGATGCCTACCACCAACACCACCCCTACTCATAGGACGGGTAATGCATGACACGACCAGCATACTCCAACATAAGGAATGTAAGAAAAACACATCCCCCAAATACCATGACAAGCATGTGTAGACTGTGTCAAATGCCTACAACACTGAACATGACATTGAACATACAATGTGACCCCCTATCACATGTGTCACACATAAATGTGTGTGGCCTCCACAATGCAAGCAGACCATGACCACTGTGGCAATGGGGCCTACCCCCATCATCACAGTGACCAAAAGGTAAGTGTGGGGACCATAGCTGAAGCACATTTTGAACATTGTGACAATGGGGCCTACCCCCCCCCCCATCATCACACTGACCAAAAGGTAACAATGGGGCCTACCCCCCCATTATCACACTGACCAAAAGGTAAGTGTGGGGTCCATAGCTGAAGCACATTTTGAACATTGTGACAATGGGGCCTACCCCCCCATCATCACACTGACCAAAAGGTAAGTGTGGGGTCCATAGCTGAAGCACATTTTGAACATTGTGACAATGGGGCCTACCCCCCCATCATCACACTGACCAAAAGGTAAGTGTGGGGACCATAGCTGAAGCACATTTTGAACATTGTGACAATGGGGCCTACCCCCCCATCATCACACTGACCAAATTGTAAGTGTGGGGTCCATAGCTGAAGCACATTTTGAACATTGTGACAATGGGGCCTACTCCCCATCATCACACTGACCAAAAGGTAAGTGTGGGGTCCATAGCTGAAGCACATTTTGAACATTGTGACAATGGGGCCTACCCCCCCATCATCACACTGACCAAAAGGTAAGTGTGGGGACCATAGCTGAAGCACATTTTGAACATTGTGACAATGGGGCCTACCCCCCATCATCACACTGACCAAAAGGTAAGTGTGGGGTCCATAGCTGAAGCACATTTTGTACATTGTGACAATGGGGCCTTCCCCCCCATCATCACACTGACCAAAAGGTAAGTGTTGTCATGGCAAAAGCTGCACATGCCAAACAGCATGGATTATCCCTAGTCACAGAACAACAAACACATCAGTGACATAGTAGTGCTTGTGTCCCATAGCAACATAGATTGGGTGAGGCAAACAGTGCAGTGCAAATAAGACATACCTTTGGCCATGTGCAGACAACCATCACCCATGGGGGCTGACACTGTCAACATTCATCAATAACACAATGACAGAAGTCAGCATCATAATGCAGACCCACATATCTGCACCAATGGGCACACAAATGTAGATATCCTGTGGAGACTGTAGATGTGAGGTGAAAAAATACCATACCATGGCACCAATGGGACATACAAACCATGATCACTGTGCTGACTGATGACCTAGGAGTCCCAGGAACAGCAGTTGAAACACACCAAACAACATACAGCCAATGGCACACTAAAGATATGCCAATGCAGTGGTGCAGATGCACAAACACAAACAGGCAGCCCAACACTGCATATCAAACACAACAGGTCAGGGGGGGTGCCAGTGTCCCCAGGCAACCACACAACACATGAGGAGGCCTGAGTACCAATTACACAGATGTGCATACAGTGCCACACAAAAGTAACTCATGGATCCAAATCCCCTATGTGGGCAATCAGGCATTGTTAGATGAGAGGGAGACCAAATTACACATGTCACACAAGCTTGTAGGAACAGCAACTAACACAGCAAGACACAGACCCACCACAGCACCACACCCAGGGTCCCCACATTGTGGTGACACTGGCCTGCATGATAATCCCACTGTGATGACAAAGCTAGATGTCGTTCACACTGTCAACCACAGTCATGTGTCCTGAGCAACAAACTACCATCACACCTACACAAGCACAAATCAATCAGCACGGCCTGTCAGCCAAGGCCAATAAGGAGGCAGGGGTCTAGCCGTGAAACAACTCTCATCTGCACACACTCAACACCACACACCTTGATCTCCACCAATGTGCAGCAGTGAAGCTCACATGCACTGGTGACATTGCACATGCACCCATGACAATCCCAGGGGTGACGGTGGGAACTAAGGTGCAGAAACCCATCACACATGGCCAGTCAACAAGACTCGTGAGTGTCTGACACACAACACAGTACGCCGTACATGGGCATGACGTCAATACCACACCAACCAATGGGATCCCGGCCACAGTCACACACCAATGAAGAAGCCAAGGTCACCCACAAAGAACACACATAGACAACTTCCAACATTGCAGCTCTGACCCTGAGGAGTGGCAGCAGTCACACACACGACGTGTCACAATCACTGAAAGCTAACACAAACTGTAAATTACATGACAGGTGTAACCAACAAGTGCCAAGGGGAATCTAGACTGTGTCACATCTGCGTTTGCCCACAAACTCAGCCCTGACAGCAAACACATCTATGGGTGACACCCTGATGACCAGTAATGTGCCATGCACCCACATCCCAGAGAACCCAGGGAGAAGACTTTGGGGGGACATAGGTCAACTCAGCAAGCATCACATACAGGAACATCACTAGGGATCCCAGCCTCCCTAGCAAAATGGAAGTGAACACACACAAACATGCTCACACAACACACACCTTGTGTGAATTACACACTGCCATGAGGGGACTCCACTCCTGTGTAAGGAAAGCTGTGCCATACGTTGTCTCAGTAGGGCTCTATCATGTCAGCAGAACACTTGGTCACTCAGTCAACAATTAGCACAAAATGAAGCCTCCCGTCACATCAGCCTGGTCATGGGAGGGTCACCGAAATCATCAGCACAGATCCAACACACATGTATAGCAAGTTGCACTGATAACACAGATGAGTCCTTCCCCATTGATGCCCAAACTTGCATGCCCAGTGGAGATGGTCACACGGTCAGGGAAATAGACAAATTGAACAATGGCAAGCACAACAGATGTGCAGGGGTGTAAGCCACAGATGTGAAATTGCAAATAAAAGTAGGAAATCCCATTGCCAAATCTTGAAAACATGACACCCTCATATTGCTGCAAAGGATGACATGGATACACAACAGGATAGGACACATTCCCCTGGACCACATGGGGTCCTGCACAGTAACACTTAATTTTCCTGACATCAAAAATCACCATCACTGCAGCAAGGGCATGGTTAGCATCATCAACATCATGTACATCAGAAGCAAAACCACTAGTGAACAGAAAGTAGCTTTATTCAGCAAATGTTCATGAAAAAAGTGAAAGTCCAGATAAATAACAAAGGCCAATGGCCAGTCCATTGTCAAAATCCAAACACGGTGACAGTGGCAGATGTCACCCTTCGCATGCCTGCACTGCTGCACAACAGGGACATTCCCTTCGGAGGGGCATACGGGGGGGTAGGCCAGGCACCGCAGGGACAGGATCAGGGCTCACCAGAAGGAGGCAGGGAAGGGGTGGTGGGTGCTGGAGAGTCACTGACAACTGCAGTGGAGGTGTCTGACATGGTGTGTGCCGGCACAACTGGGGGGCATGAGTCAGATGGTGTGGGTGCCGGCACAACTGCAGTGGGCCGTGCAGATGGAGTGGACAGGTTCCCCACTGCAGTGCCCAAGTCAGACGGGGTGGTAGTGGACTCCACTGCAGTGCCTATCTCCAGGGGAGTAGAATAGGGTTCAGGTAAGGTGGGCAGGACAGAGGGGGAGGACACGGTCTCCACACCAGTGGCACAAACATGCGCAGCGGGGGTGTGGGGCTGGAAGAGCAAGTGGTAGGGGGAGAAGGCCGGATCATTTTGGGGATGGTGTATCTGTGGGTGGGGGAACCTGGGGCAGGGTGTGGTGGGGGAACCTGTGGAGTGGGGGCCTGAGGGATGGAGGAAGGAGACTTGGTGGTTGAGCTGCAGGGCGGCGGCGGGGTCTTGCTCTTCCGGGTCCGGGGGGACTTGCGGATGGGGGCCTCACTCTGTCTGCGCCTGGGGGAGGGTGTCCGGGGGTGAGTGGCACTCCCCTCTGTGTGGGTAGACCTCCTCTTCCCCCTGCATGCTGGATCAGCTGGATGGGAGGGGAAGAGGCCGAGGTCACAGAGGAAGAGCTGCTTCGTAGGTGGGGTTGCAGGTGAGGCAAGGGAAGGGGCCTTGGAGGGAGAGGTATCGGAGGACTGCGGAGTGACTGTGGATGCCTGTGTGTGTGTCTGTTCCCCATCCCCTGTGGGTGTGGTATCAGTCCCCTGAGGATGCCTGCGTGCACGTTTTGTTTTTGTAGTGGGTGTGTCTGTGCTGCTCGTGTCTGTGTGTTTGGGTGATTGTGCAGGTGTGCATGTGCGTGGGACAGGTAGGGTGCCAGGAAGTGTGGATGGGGCAGAGGTAGGAGGGGTGAGGGACTGTTGGAGGAGGGACACTGCTGCCGTCAGGGAGGAGTCCATGGACCTATTGCTCCTCTGTAGGGCAGACATGCCCGATGAGATGCCCTCCATAAACGACACCAGCTGAGTCAACAGAGTGGTGTGGGCATGGAGGACACTCAGCATTGCTGTCTGCCCTACATGGAGCTGGCGAAGTAGGTACACAGACTCCTCACTCAGGGCAGCAGGGGACACAGGGGTAGGGGGTGCGGTGCCTGGCACGAAGGAGACACGCTCCCGAACACGGGAGCCTCCACGGACCTCTGGAATGGGAGCCGATGGGAGGGCGGTGGTGGTGGTGGCGGGGACAGCAATACTAGCTGGTGTGTGTTGGCTGCTGACACCCGCCTCCACAAGGGAGTCATCCTCCGAGCTGCTGTGGTCCTCAGCTGAGGTGGATGCTGCTGAGGACTCCTCGGTGTGGCTCCCCTCGCCCTCCGTGCCACTGGGTCCCTCCGACCACTCGTCGGCTGCTGACCCAGTCTGGCTATGCGGCTCCTCCTGGTCCGTGGAGCTGTCCCCTCCTGTGGCCGTGGATGTATCTGCAAACAATTAGGGAAACAGACAAACATCAGTCACCTGCACTGACCGCACACACCACAGTAAGTACAGCACATTACAGAGCAAGCCCTGGCATCCTTAGTTGAACATTGCCAAAAGTGCCCAAACAGAGTAGGAGAAGCCAATTGTCAGTCTGATGGTCAAACATGGCACTCACATCTCTCCTGGCCTTGCACCCATCTGTCTGGTGCCTGTCGGATGGTAATACCCCAGCGTGGACACATGCACCACCTACACAGTAGTTGGACATTGCAGAGAACACGGTGAAGTATGTGAACATGCACACATCACATCTCATGCCACTGAGTCACTACAGGTGTACGGATGAAGGGATTGCCAGAGTCTGATTTGTAATGCATGTCATGCATACCAGCACCAGACACCATGATTCACCCATGTCCTGATAGTCAATCCCACAATGGGGTGCATGCAGCACATGTCACTCACCTGCAGGATCACCCTCAGGGAGTTTGATGCCATGGCACAGGCATGCCTGCAAAGTCATACATCACTGTCTCAAGTCACATGGGCAGGGCAGCCAGATAAACAACAGTCTGCACCGTGTCACATTCCTAGGTAATGGGGAATGCAAGTCCTGTAGCTGACAAGTCCATCCCCCACAAACCACATCATCTGAACTCTTATTTGGCCACGTCATACCAATTGGACATATGGGAGACCTGAAACACAACCCTCGGAACCTGAGCACCTCACAATCTGCCGTGAATGGGAAACAGCTGCCTGTACTTCACTTTCGCAAACCCCAGTCTGCACAGTCAAGTGATCAAACACCTATATGTCACACAAGTATCGTCTCCTATGGTCACATCTCCGGTGGCATGCTGAGCCCTAACCGATAAACACCCCAGTAGTCCTGACAACGAAGCCACAGCACAATGACACAGAGGCAGACACCTGAGAGAACATTTCACTGAGCACAACGTGTCAGCTGATACACGGGAGTGGGAGTACAGAGTGTATAGTATGGCCTGGAGTAGGCATGACTGTCCTGCTCCACGTGAAAGAGGGATGAGCCCTGGACAGTAGGCAGGTGGCTAAGTATGTGTGACACACTTGATATACATACTCCTGAGGCCCCAACATTGTTCCCACCCACAGCATGGGTGTGTGCCAAATGCCCCAGGCACATGTGGTGAATCAGATCAGCAATTGGACCACATATCAAAGTTACACGCAGATTACATGTCAGAACTCAGGCATTGTGTAAGCAATGGACCCACCCATGAAGCCCACCACAAAGTTACGGGAACAAATGCTGTCCCCCACCTTGAGCTAAGCAAAATGCAAGGACACAGTCCCCAAGTGACACAATTTCCTGACTGTAAGGGCCACACCTGGCTATCAGATGAGGAGTGGGCATGTCACAATTGAGGGACATGGGTCCTGGACCACAAGACTGATGTACTGTGAAAGTTTAACCAGGCCAGATGAGGGCACATAGCATGTCAGACAAAGTACACAGTGCAGTCATGAACTCACCCCCTCCTTGCTGCTGTCTGGCCTTCAGCTGCCCATCCAGGTCAGGGAAGACCACCGCCAGGATCCTGAGCATGTGGGGGGTCAGGGTCCGGTGTCCGCCCCTCCTGCGAGGAGGCGACAGCTTCAGCTGGACCCTTGCGATCCTCCGGGTCCAGCCCCGAAGGTCCTGCCACCTCTTCTGGCAGTTGCGGATCTGGCGCTTGTAGACCCCCACGGATCTTACTGCCCGGGCGATGGTCAGCCATATCTCCTGCTTCTGGTGGGCATCAACCTGTAAGGATGACAAAGTGAAAAGGCCATTACTACACATGCAACATATCCGTGCATCACACATTTGGATATACATGTCTCAATCACAGGGGCACATGATGTACACAGGCAGTGCAACGATGGCTATGAACAGTGTGCCAGCAGTTACTACATGGTATCATTGCCTGGGAAGTAAAACCTTGTTGGAATGCACTGTTACTGCACTATACCTGTTCAGTGCATGTAACTACACACTATGGGGGGTGACAACTACTCAGTGAGCCTGCTAGCCAGTGGCGTGCACACTGTATGTCCTGCTAGTCAGACAACATGCACATTTTGTAATGCAGTGGACAGCACACTCACCTGCTCCCCTGGTTTCCCATACAGCTTGCTGTACTGTGGAAGGAGGCTGTCCAGCAGGGCCTGGTTCTCCTCAGTGCTGAAGGCAGGGGCTCTCTCCACAGTACGTGCCATTGCAGGATCCAGAGGATGCAGAGACAGCAGCAGTGTTGGTGGCAGATATCGTCCTGGAGCATGTAGTGCAGGCAAGTGAGCTCTCAGGGGAACAGCCAGCATTATATGTGTGCTGCAGAGGCAGATACTGTCCCATGTGTCCAAAGTGATAGGCCAAGTCGTTTGCATCTTCTGAATCTGGCCAATCCATGGAATTGCACCACTTACACACGCCCACAGCATCCTTCAAAAGTTCAACTTCATGAGACCCATGAATTTGCAACATTGTTGTGGGTGGCCAACTGAATCCACAGCATCAGACTCGTTAAAGGTTTGAAAACGCGTCCGTTGGCATGCCAGGCCATAGCCAAGGCGTGCGCACCGATCGGTCCATTGCTGTACAACGCGTACCCGCTCACATCATATGCAATGGCCAAAGCGTGCGCACCGATCGGTCCATTGCTGTACAACGCGTACCCGCTCACATCATATGCAATGGCCAAGGCGTGCGCACCGATCGGTCCATTGCTGTACAATGCGTATTTCGGGCCACATCATATGCAATGGCCAAGGCGTGCGCACTGATCGGTCCATTGCTGTACAACGCGTACCCCCTCACATCATATGCAATGGCCAAAGCGTGCGCACCGATTGGTCCATTGCTGTACAACGCGTACCCCCCTCACATCATATGCAATGGCCAAGGCATGCGCACCGATCGGTCCATTGTTGTACAACGCGTACCCTCCTCACATCATATGCAATGGCCAAAGCGTGCGCACCGATCGGTCCATTGCTGTACAACGCGTACCCCACTCACATCATATGCAATGGCCAAAGTGTGCGCACCGATCGGTCCATTGCTGTACAATGCGTACCCGCTCACATCATATGCAATGGCCAAGGCGTGCGCACCGATCGGTCCATTGCTGTACGACGCGTATTTCGGGCCACATCATATGCAATGGCCAAGGCGTGCGCACCGATCGGTCCATTGCTGTACAACGCGTATTTCGGGCCACATCATATGCAATGGCCAAGGCGTGCGCACCGATCGGTCCATTGCTGTACAACGCGTACCCGCTCACATCATATGCAATGGCCAAAGCGTGCGCACCGATCGGTCCATTGCTGTACAACGTGTACCCCCCTCACATCATATGCAATGGCCAAAGCGTGCGCACCGATCGGTCCATTGCTGTACAACGCGTACCCGCTCACATCATATGCAATGGCCAAGGTGTGCGCACCGATCGGTCCATTGCTGTACAACGCATACCCCCCTCACATCATATGCAATGGCCAAAGCGTGCGCACCGATCGGTCCATTGCTGTACGACGCGTACCCGTACAAGTCACTCGCATATGTCACCATGCCTGTCACAGGTGAACGTATGCCAGCCACATTTACTTTCCAGGGACTCAGGGGCACACCTACAACACCACAGCCTGTCCACACTGTATCCTAAGGCATGTAAGGCTGCATTACCTTTTCCGTGTATGGGGGTCAACATGTGGTTTTTTGGGTGGCACTAGGGTGCAGCCACTCCCAGGCTGTGCACGTGTTCATGGGGACAGAATCCTTGGTGTGTTGTGCACATGACCACTGTGATGTGCAACTGTTCATTTCAGAGCATGTGGCATGGTCACATTTCCAGGTTGTGTATGTGTATGTCATGTCACATACCCCCTGAGTCCCATGTGGGACGGTATGTATGTCACAGGGTGACCCATTGCTACAATAGTGATGGCCCTCCACAGTCTGTGTGCATGTTGTGTTTACAATGTCTCTGATTCCATGTGCACAATGGGAGACAGTCTCCACATCCACGTTGTTTGTGCATGGACTTTGATGTTGTGCGTGTGTGTGTCACAGACGTCCATGTCTGTCCTGCAGAGGCAACAGGGACCACTACCTGTGGGGGTCATGGTTGTTTTGCTGTGGTGTATTCATGATACGCCATGTCATGCCAGTGTCCATGTGGCAATACAAGGTCCCTGGCAATCTACCTGTCAAAGAGCTGTGATGCCTGGGGCACATCTGTCCTCACATGTCGCTGTGGTGTGTGTTTGGAATGTGACAGCAGTACATGGGTACTGTGACACAGCCTAATGATATCCCATAGCACAACCTGGGACTTGTTGACGACACATGTTGAACTGTGATGTTAGATGTTGGCCATGTAGGTGCCATACATGTCCTCACAGAACGGCACACACATCATGTACTTGTGTCTCGTAATGATGTATCAAGTGATATTGAGTATGGTCTATGCCACATATGTGGGGTGACTGACAATCTTTCTTTGTTCACCTATGCACTGCAGGGCACCAGCTGTCCATAGACCATTCCCTGACCTTTCAACCATGGTTGAACGTGACTGCATCCGACGGTACCGCTTCAACAGGCCGCTGATTGAGGAATTGACGGTGCGGTTGGCCCCACATTTGCAACCTGGCCGGACATACCCTACAGCGCTGACCCCCAAGGTGAAGGTGATGGCAACCCTACACTTCTTTGCCACTGGTACCTTTCAACACACTGTGGCGCCTGCTGGTGGGATGTCACAGACCATGTTCAGCCGTGTGCTACGCGATGTTTTGGAGGCTATGTTGAGATACCTGAACCAGTACATCTATTTCCCTAAACGTCAACAACTCACTGACATCAAGAGTGACTTCTATGCCCTGGGGAGGATGCCGCATGTCATTGGCTCCATTGATGGGACACATGTGGCTTTGGTACCACCACAGGCACATGAGCAGGCATACAGGAACCGAAAACATTACCATTCAGTCAATGCTCTGGTGGTATGTCTTGCAGATATGAGCATCTCACACATGTGTGCCCGTTTCCCCGGTTCCGCACACGATGCCTACGTGATGAGGAGTAGTCGCATCCCGAGGATGATGTCACAGATCCAGAACCAGCGTGCCTGGCTTGTCGGTGTGTACTGACTTTGTACCATTGTGTGTGTTCTGCAATGTAGTATTCCACCCTCTTTTCCAAGTCAGCTAATGTGCAATTGTCTGTATGTAGGTGACTCCGGATACCCCAACAGGCCGTGGTTGCTGACGCCCCTCAGGAACCCTGTGACACCAGCCCAGATGCGCTACAATGAGGCACATGGTCGGACCAGGAGAGTGATCGAGCGGACATTTGGTCTCCTGAAGAGCCGCTTTCGCTGCCTGGAAAAGACAGGAGGGGCCCTCGCATATGCCCCAGCAAAGGTGTGCAGGATTGTCATCGTCTGCTGCATGCTACACAACCTGGCAGTGCGGAGGGAGTTGCCTCTCATCCTGGATGACGATGACCAACATCCGCCACCTGTGGAGGATCCTGGCCTGGGCCATGATGCCAGTGATGGGGATGATGATGAGGGTGATGTCCGCACACCGCTCATCACCAACTTCTTCAGCTGAATGTGAGTATCCAGAGATGTCATGTCAATGATGTGAGTTTGCGTGATATGTGTTGGTGGTGCTCTGTTGCTGTTTGAGTGTGTCCATGTGCTACTTGACTGTATGCGTGCAGCGATGTGTCCTTACAGGTAGTCTGTACTCCCCAACAGTGTTGACATGCTTACTTGGTTTTGTGTAGGTATCTTGTGACATGTATTGGGCATGAGTATTGCAGTTCTGTCCTGTTCTTCAGTGCTTTTGACTGTGTGTCATGCCTGTCCTTCACAGGGTACTTTCAGAGTTGTTTGGTCAACTGTGATCCCCGACACCGTGATTCAACTTCCAGGGTGGAAGCTGTCGTTTCCCTACAGGTGATGTGCCCCACACCCCTGGACTTCCTTTCTTCTACACTTGTTGACTGTGTGGCCACTGCCACGTGGGATTACCTTGCATCTGTAGTGGAAACAACATTTTGCAAATGTGTAATAAACCTGTGCTTCACTTTGGGATGTGCGTTGTCTGTGGTCACACATCTGACTGACATTTGCTTACTGCACCAGTGGGCTAGTTTACACAGACTGTGAATAGGTGTGGTGTCTGTGCATTGCACTGTATTTCCTGGCAACATCAGTGTAGGCAATGGGTCAGATGGCCCTGGTGTGTATGTGTTGTGTAGCCCTAGTGGTGTGTCTCCCTCATATGTGTCACGTCGCCTTGACTCACATGACGGTGTTGTACTTGCTGTAGCAGTTAGCATGCACAGTGTCATTTTGCAGATCATCATCTCCATGACAGAAACCACGTTGGAATCACAACAGAGGCAAGTATGGTGTATTTGTGAGTTTATTTACATACATGTGAGTATAGTGCACAGGATGGTGGGTGCTGTACATTGGGATTGTAATCCAAAGTTCCTAGATGATTTGGAAGTCCTGGTAGCAGAAATGTCCTGAGTAAAGTCCACAGTCATCTGATACATTGGTCCAACTTGAACTCCCCATGTCATGTGGGAGAGTTGGGTTGCATTCGACAGGGTGAACAGTTTGCACACAAAGGTGAATTTCCAGAACAGGTGTTGGCTTCCTGGGGGATGTGCATGGCCATCGGCCTCTCAGTGGTCCTTCCTCGGACGACCCCTCTTCTTCGGGGGGGGACCCTCAAGTGCAGGCTGCTGCGGTGCAGGGGACTCTCCGCCAGAGTCATCCTCCCTCCCTGTGGCAGTTGCAGTTGTTGCAGCACTAGATGTTGTGGGCACACAGGGAGGTGTGGCCATGTTGGTGCTAATCTGGCGGAGGCATGTCAATATGTCCCTATGCACCGCCGTCAGTTCTTGCAATGTGTCCCACTTGGACTCCATGCCAGCCATGTGTGTCTCGACACGGGCCATGTGTGTCTCCACACGTCACATGTGGGAGTCCAAGCGGGCATGATGAGCAGCCTGCTGCTGTTGAATGTCCTTGAGGATCCCCACTACCTGGCTGACCTCTCCGGTGCTAGTCTGGTACGCATCAGCAATGCGTACCAGTTGTGGGTCATCATGCAGTCCAGACCCCTCTGCAAACAGCGACCTATGTCTTACACCCCTCCCACCACCCCTGTCGACACGTGCAGGACCTGCAGTGGCACGCACAGGTGACCCTAGGCCCCCTTGGGGGTTGTTACTGGTGTTGGTGTCCGTTGCTCCACGTTGGGCCGGGGTCCGTGTGCTGTTGTCGTTGGTGGTCTGTATGTTGGCAGTTGTTGGAGGGGTGGATGCAGGGGATGCAGCTGGTGGTCCTGCTGGTGCTGCATGATGACTCACACCGGAGAGGCCAGGTAGGTCTTCGCCATCCGAGGAGGGCAGAGGCTGTTCCACACCAGTGAGCTCAGTGTCCCCTGGAGCCTGGGACAGGGACTCCTCAGCGTCTGCTGCTGTGTCCCCATCATCACCTGTTTTTGGGAGACACACACAATGTATGTTATGTTTCTGCAGGCATCAATGGTTCACACACCTGACAGTTGTGACTGTACCTCTGGATGAGGGCCTGTACATTGCATTGTCCTAAGTTGTCACAGTCAGAGGTTGATATTGGTGTAGCACATTGTCCTGCATACTTTAAGCATTTCAATGTGAATGTTGAGGTGTGTACATGGACAGCATTGGTTGTATTTGGTGGACATCCGGCACTCCTTCTCCCCCAGCCCAGTTATCCCACCATGAAGCATGCCACCCTTGCAGTGGGTTCAGGTTGACTCTCAGGATGTCAGTCAGTGGTGTCCTGTTGTTTGTTGGTGCCCAGTTCCCAGCATGGCCTTGTGATCCCCACAACAGAGCAACATTGTCAGCCATCTTGTCAGTTCTTTTCCACTCCCTGTGAGGTGTGCATGCTTCAGTGTGTGCTTGCTGGGCCATGTGGGTGGGGGATGTTGAGCTGTGACTACCACTCCCATCATGCTATTGCCTACGCCCCCCTTCCCAGCATGCCCATACTTCCTTCCTTTTGAGTGTACTTCACTGTGTGTGAGTGTGACAGCAATGGCAAGATGGCTGACAGTGGTGTCCTGTTGTTTGTTGGTGCCCAGTTCCCAGCATGGCCTTGTGATCCCCACAACAGAGCACCATTGTCAGACATCTTTGAAGTGGCTTTTCACTCCCTGTGAGGTGTGCATGCTTCAGTGTGAGCTTGCTGGGCCATGTGGGTGGGGGATGTTGAGCTGTGACTACCACTCCCATCATGCTATTGCCTACGCCCCCCTTCCCAGCATGCCCATTCTTCCTTCCTTTTGAGTGTACTTCACTGTGTGTGAGTGTGACAGCAATGGCAAGATGGCTGACAGTGGTGTCCTGTTGTTTGTTGGTGCCCAGTTGCCAGCAGGCCCTTGTGCTCCTCACAGCAGTACCCAGTGTCAGCCATCTTGTCAGTTCTTTTCCACTCCCTGTGATGTGAGCATGTTTCAGAGTGGTGTTGATGGGCCATTGTGAGGGTGAGCAATATCTGTGACTACCACTCCCATCATGCTATTGCCTACACCCCCCTTCCCAGCATGCCCACACTTCCTTCCTTTTGAGTGTACTTCACTGTGTGTGACTGTGACAGCAATGGCAAGATGGCTGACAGTGGTGTCCTGTTGTTTGTTGGTGCCCAGTTCCCAGCATGGCCTTGTGATCCCCCCACAGAGCACCATTGTCAGACATCTTTGAAGTGGCTTTTCACTCCCTGTGAGGTGTGCATGCTTGAGTGTGAGATTGCTGGGCCATGCGGGTGGGGGATGTTGAGCTGTGACTACCACTCCCATCATGCTATTGCCTACGCCCCCTTCCCAGCATGCCCATACTTCCTTCCTTTTGAGTGTACTTCACTGTGTGTGAGTGTGACAGCAATGGCAAGATGGCTGACAGTGGTGTCCTGTTGTTTGTTGGTGCCCAGTTCCCAGCATGGCCTTGTGATCCCCACAACAGAGCACCATTGTCAGACATCTTTGAAGTGGCTTTTCACTCCCTGTGAGGTGTGCATGCTTCAGTGTGAGCTTGCTGGGCCTTGTGGGTGGGGGATGTTGAGCTGTGACTACCACTCCCATCATGCTATTGCCTACACCCCCCCTTCCCAGCATGCCCATACTTCCTTCCTTTTGACTCTGCTTCCCTGTGGGGTAATGTGCCTGTGCTGGAAGGATGGCTGACAGTGTTGTCCTGGCTTTAGTTTGGCTACAAGTCCCATGAGTGTCCCTGTGCTTCACACAGCATTACCCAGGGTTGTGGTTCTTTGTGGGATATTTAATTGGAGTGTGAGGCATTGCATTCTCCCAGGTGAGTTGTGTGGAGTTTGTGTTAAGGGGGTGTGTGAAAAGCTGCTTGTAAATATGGTCAGAGCTGTCAGTCCTCCTTCCCACCCAGCCAGATATCCCACCATGGAACGTGCTTCTATTGCCGGGAGTACAAGTTTGCTTTCAGGATGTCAGTCAGTGGTGTCCTGCTGTTGGTTGGTGCACAGTTCCCAGCAGGGCCTTGTGCTCCCCACAGCAGTACCCAGTGTCAGCCATCTTGTCAGTTGTTTTCCACTCCCTGTGATGTGAGCATGGTTCAGAGTGGTGTTGATGGGCGTATTGTGAGGGTGGGCAATATCTGTGACTACAACTCCCATCATGCTATTGGCTACACTGGCTTGACCTGCATACACAGAATTCCTTCCTTTCAGTGAGCTTCCCTGTGAGGTGGTGTTCTAGTAGTGGCAAAATGTCTGACAGTGTTTGTTGGTTAGATTTGTGCCGCTGCCTTGCTCTATTTGTTATTGGGTTTGTACATGTCATGACACAGTTACATATCACTATATGGGAACTGGGCACCATCAAACAACAGGACACCACTGTCAGCCATCTTGCCATTGCTGTCACACTCACACACAGTGAAGTCCACTCAAAAGGAAGGAAGTATGGGCATGCTGGGAAGGGGGGTGTAGGCAATAGCATGATGGGAGTGGTAGTCACAGCTCAACATCCCCCACCCACATGGCCCGGCATGCTCACACTGAAGCATGCACACCTGACAGGGAGTGAAAAGCCACTTCAAAGATGTCTGACAATGGTGCTCTGTTGTGGGGAGCACAAGGCCCTGCTGGGAACTGGGCACCAACCAACAGCAGGACACCACTGACTGACATCCTGAGAGTCAACCTGCACCCACTGCAAGGGTGGCATGCTTCATGGTGGGATAACTAGGTAGGAGGGAGAAGGAGGTCCGGATGTCAACCAAATACCACCAATGCTGGCCATGCACACCCCTCAACATTCACATTGAAATGCTTCATGTTGGCAGGACAATGTGCTACACCAATACCAACCTCTGACTGTGACACCTTAGGACAAGGCAATGTACAGGCCCGCATCCAGAGGTACAGTCACAACTGTCAGGTGTTTGAACCATTGATGCCTGTAGAAACATAACATACATTGTGTGTCTCTTCCAAAAACAGGTGATGATGGGGACACAGCAGCAGACGATGAGGAGTCCCTGTCCCAGGCTCCGGGGGACCCTGAGCTCTCTGGTGTGGAACAGCCTCTGCCCTCCTAAGATGGCGAAGACCTACCTGGCCCCTCCGGTGTGAGTCATCATGCAGCACCAGCAGGACCACCATCTGCACCACCTGCACCCACTCCTCCAACAACTGCCAACACACAGACCACCCCCGCCGACACGGACAGACCAAGGACCACAAATGACAACAGCACAGGGACCTCGGCCCACCGTGAAGCAACGGACAACAACCCCAGTACCAACCCCCAAGGGGGCCTAGGGTCACCTGTGCGTGCCACCGCAGGTCCCGCACGTGTGGCCAGGGGTGGTGGGAGGGGTGGTAGGCAGAGGTCGCTGTTTGCAGAGGGGTCTGGACTGCATGATGACCCACAACTGGTACGCATTGCTGATGCGTACCAGAATAGCACCGGAGAGGTCAGCCAGATAGTGGGAATCCTCAAGGACATTCAACAGCAGCAGGCTGCCCATCATGCCCGCTTGGACTCACACATGTCCCGTGTGGAGACACACATGTCTCGCATGGAGTCCAAGTGGGACACATTGCAAGAACTGACAGCGGTGCATAGGGACATATTGACATGCCTCCACCAGATTAGCACCAACATGGCTACACCTCCCTGTGTGCCCACAACATCTGGTGCCGCAACAACTGCAACTGCCACAGGGAGGGAGGATGACTCTGGCGGAGAGTCCTCTGCACCGCAGCAGCCTGCACGTGAGGGTCCCCCGCAAAGAAGAGGGGTCGTCCGAGGAAGGACAACTGAGAGGCCGATGGCCATGTACATCCCCCAGGAACCCAACACCTGTTTTGGAAATTCTCCTTTGTGTGCAAACTGTTCACCCTGTCAAATGCAACACAACTCTCCCACATGACATGGGAAGTTTAAGTTGGACTAATGCATCAGATGACTGTGGACTTTACTCAGGACATTTCTGCTACCAACACTTCCAACTCATCTGGGAACTTCGGATTCCAATCCCAATGTACAGCACCCACCATCCTGTGCACTATCCTCACACATGTATGAAAATAAACTCACTAATACACCATACTTGCCTCTGTTGTGATTCCAACATTGTTTTTGACATGGAGATGATGATCTGCTAAATGACACTGTGCCTGCTAACTGCTACAGCAAGTTCAACACCGTCATGTGAGTCATGGAGACGTGACACATATGAGGGAGACACACCACTAGGGCAACACAACACATACACACCAGGGCCATCTGACTCATCGCCTACACTGATGTTGCCAGGAAATACAGTGGAATGCACAGACACCACACCTATTCACCGTCTGTGTTAACTAGCCCACAGGTGCAGTAAGCAAATGTCAGTCAGATGTGTGACCACAGACAACGCACATCCCAAAGTGAAGCACAGGTTTATTACACATTTGCAACATGTTGTTTCCACTACAGATGCAAGGTAATCCCACGTGGCAGTGGCCACACAGTCAACAATTGTAGAAGAAATAAAGTCCAGGGGTGTGGGGCACATCACCTGTAGGGAAACGACTGCTTCCACCCCGGAAGTTGAACCATGGTGTCGGGGGATCCGAGTGGACCAAACAACTCTGAAAGCACCCTGTGAAGGACAGACATGACACACAGTCAAAAGCACTGAAGAACAGGACAGAACTGCAATACTCATGCCCAATACATGTCACAAGATACCTACACAAAACCAAGTTAGCATGTCAACACTGTTGGGGAGTACAGACTACCTGTAAGGACACATCGCTGCACGCATCCAGTCAAGTAGCACATGGCCACACTCAAACAGCAACAGAGCACCACCAACACATATAATGCAAACTCAAATCATTGACATGACATCTCTGGATACTCACATTCAGCTGAAGAAGTTGGTGAGGAGCTGTGTGCGGACATCACCATCATCATCATCACTGGCATCGTGGCCCAGGCCAGGATCCTCCACAGGTGGCGGATGTTGGTCATCGTCATCCAGGATGAGAGGCAACTCCTTCCGCACTGCCAGGTTGTGTAGCATGCAGCAGACGATGACAATCTTGCACACCTTTGCTGGGGCATATGGGAGTGCCCCTCCTCTCTTGTCCAGGCAGCGAAAGCGGCTCTTCAGGAGACCAAATGTCCGCTCGATCACTCTCCTGGTCCGACCATGTGCCTCATTGTAGCGCATCTGGGCTGGTGTCACAGGGTTCCTGAGGGGTGTCAGCAACCACGGCATGTTGGGGTATCCGGAGTCACCTACATACAGACAATTGCACATTAGCTGAGTTGGGTAAAGAGGGTGGAATACAACATTGCAGAACACACACAATGGTAAAAAGTCAGTACACACCGACAAGCCAGGCACGCTGGTTCAGCATCTGTGACATCATCCTCGGGATGCGACTACTCCTCATCACGTAGGCATCGTGTGCAGAACCGGGGAAACGTGCACACACATGTGAGATGGTCATATCTGCAAGACATACCACCAGAGCATTGATAGAATGGTAATGTTTCCTGTTCCTGTATGCCTGCTCATGTGCCTGTGGTGGTACCAAAGCCACATGTGTCCGATCAATGGAGCCAATGACATGTGGCATCCTCCCCAGGGCATAGAAGTCACTCTTGACGTCAGTGAGTTGTTGACGTTTAGGGAAATAGATGTACTGGTTCAGGTATCTCAACATTGCCTCCAAAACATCGCGTAGCACACGGCTGAACATGGTCTGTGACATCCCACCAGCAGACGCCACAGTGTGTTGAAAGGTACTGGTGGCAAAGAAGTGTAGGGCTGCCATCACCTTCACCTTGGGGGTCAGCGCTGTAGGGTATGTCCGGCCAGGTTGCAAATGTGGGGCCAACCGCACCGTCAATTCCTCAATCAGCGGCCTGTTGAAGCGGTACCGTCGGATGCAGTCACGTTCAACCATGGTTGCAAGGTCAGGGAATGGGCTATGGACAGCTGGTGCCCTGCAGTGCATAAGTGAACAAAGAAAGATTGTCAGTCACCCCACATATGTGGCATTGACCATACTCAATATCACATGATACATCATTACAAGACACAAGTACTTGATGTGTGTGCCGTTCTGTATGGACATATATGGCACCTACATGGCCAACATCAAACATCACAGTTCAACATGTGTTGACAACAAGTTCCAGGTCGTGCTATGGGAAATCATTAGGCTGTGTCACAGTACCCATGTACTGCTGTCACGTTCCAAACACACACCACAGTGACAACTGAGGACAGATGTGCCACAGGCATCACAGCTTGTCGTGTGGTTTGTGGACTCGTGGTCTGCATTGCTAAGTTAGCTTAGGTCTGGCTACCATGATGCCTCTTTGCGCACACTACATTCTGCCTTTGCCCTCCAGCCTCTGCTATTTTGGGACTATCTGCCTTTCACCTTTTTCCTATTCCCTTTGGGTTGTGTCTGCACATTATGTACAAGGTCAAAAAACAATGTCCCTTGTTCTTGCTGATCTGGTCAGCCCCTCGCACTTAGACATAACACTGAATGCCACTGCACTGGAGGAATTCGAGTGCTTTTAATATTGTGATTTTCACTGTTAGAGACACTTGGAGAAAAACCTTTCCAGAGAGAAGAGCTGTGCTTGTCTGATGATGTAAACCTTACATCTAGATATTGAGGTATGGGGGTCTGCCAGACAAAGCCCAGAGGTCTTCTGTTTTTATATTAAACTAGCTACTAACACGGGGAGGGTGGTGTATTCACTATATCCACTGCTTTATGAAATGCTTTCCCCGTTTATATTCTATGGAATTGTAACTATGCTTATTGTGTTATTCTCATGCATTATGCTGATAGTACTGGCACGTGTACTGTACCTTAGAGCACGTTAGTTGAAATAAATATTTTAAACTATACAGTGTCTCTTATTACGCATGTTGTGGACAAGTATGAGTGAGTTATGAAAGGGTGTTCTTACTTCTGCGAGTCCTGAGAGAGAGATACCGTGTTCTGGGTTGTCTAATCATTGGTAGTATTTGTGCCAATGAGACGCTACAGCTAGTCGGGTTGGGGTTTTAGGTGCTAAGGTTTATGGTTGGCTCACCACTATATTCCGAGGTCCTATTACCCAGTGCATAGCTCTGTGTATGTGCAGAATCCCTACAACAAGCTCATTGACAGGTAGATTCCCAGGGACCCTGTATTGCCACATGGACATTGGCATGACATGGCGTATCATGTACACGTCAGCAAAACAACCATGACTCCCACAGGTAGTGGCCACTGTTGCCTCTGCAGGACAGACATGGACGTCTGTGACACACAAACGCACAACATCAAAATAGATGCACAAACAACGTGGATGTGGAGACTGTCTCCCATTGTGCACATTGAATCAGAGACATCTGAAACACAACATGCACACAGACTGTGGAGGGCCATCACTATTGTGGCAATGGGTCACACACAGGTAATGCAGCCTTACATGCCTTAGGATACAGTGTGGACAGGCTGTGGTGTTGTAGGTGTGCCCCTGAGTCCCTGGCAAGTAATTGTGGCTGGCATACGTTCACCAGTGACAACCATGGTGACATATGCGAGTGATTTGTACAGGGACGCGTTGTACAGCAATGGACCGATCGGTGCGCACGCATTGGCCATTGCATATGATGCGGACGGATGTGTGTTGTCATCCGATGTACGCGTTGTACAGCAATGGACCGATCGGTGCGCACGCATTGGCCATTGCATATGATGTGGACGGAAATACGCGTTGTACAGCAATGGACCGATCGGTGTGCACGCATTGGCCATTGCATATGATGTGGACGGAAATACGCGTTGTACAGCAATGGACCGATCGGTGCGCACGCATTGGCTATGGCCTGGCATGGCAACGGACGCGTTTTCGAAGCTTTAATGAGTCTGATGCAGTGAATTCAGTTGGCCACCCACAACAATGTTGCAAATTCATGGGTGTCATGAAGTTGAACTTTTGAAGGATGCTGTGGGCGTGTATAAGTGGTGCAATTCCATGGATTGGCCAGATTCAGAAGATGCAAACGACTTGGACCTATCACTTTGGACACATGGGACAGTATCTGCCTCTGCAGCACACATATAATGCTGGCTGTTCCCCTGAGAGCTCACTTGCCTGCACTACATGCTCCAGGACGACATCTGCCACCACCACTGCTGCTGTATCTGCATCCTCTGGCTACTGCAATGGCACGTACTGTGGAGAGAGCCCCTGCCTTCAGCACTGAGGAGAACCGGGCCCTGCTGGACAGCCTCCTTCCACAGTACAGCAAGCTGTATGGGAAACCAGGGGAGCAGGTGAGTGTGCTGTCCACTGCCTTACTAAATGTGCATGTTGTCTGACTAGCAAGACTTACAGTGTGCACACCTCTGGCTAGCATGCTCACTGAGTAGTTGTCACCCCCCAAAGTGTGTAGTTACATGCACTGCACAGATATGGTGCAGTAACAGTGCATTCCAACAAGGTTTTACTTCCCAGGCAATGATACCATTTGGTAACTGCCGGCAAACTGTTCATAGCCATAGTTGCACTGCCTGTGTACATCATATGCCCCTGTGATTGAGACATGTATATCCAACTGTGTGATGCACGGAAATGTTGCATGTGTAGTAATGGCCTTTTCACTTTGTCATCCTCACAGGTTGATGCCCACCAGAAGCAGGAAATCTGGCTGACCATCGCCCGGGCAGTAAGATCCGTGGGGGTCTACAAGCGCCGGATCCGCAACTGCCAGAAGAGGTGGCAGGACCTTCGGGGCCGGACCCGGAGGATCGCACGGGTCCATCTGAAGCTGTCGCCTCCTCGCAGGAGGGGCGGACACCGGACCCTGACCCCCACATGCTCAGGATTCTGGCGGTGGTCTTCCCGGACCTGGATGGGCAGCTGAAGGCCAGACAGCAGCAAGGAGGGGTGAGTCCATGACTGCACTGTGAACTTTGTCTGACATGCTATGTGCCCTCCTCTGGCCTGGTTAAACTTCCACAGTACATCAGTCTTGTGGTCCAGGACCCATGTCCCTCAATTGTGACATGCCCACTCCTCATCTGATACCCAGGTGTGGCCCTTACAGTCAGGAAATTGTGTCACTTGGGTACTGTGTCCTTGCATTTTGCTTAGCTCAAGGTGGGGGACAGCATTTGTTCCCGTAACTTTGTGGTGGGCTTCATGGGTGGGTCAATTGCTTACACAATGCCTGAGTTCTGACATGTAATCTGCGTGTAACTTTGATATGTGGTCCAATTGCTGATCTGACTCACCACATGTGCCTGGGGTATATGGCACACACCCATGCTGCGGGTGGGAACAATGTTTGGGCCTCAGGAGTATGTATATCAAGTGTGTCACACATGCTTAGCCACCTGCCTACTGTCCAGGGCTCATCCCTCTTTCACGTGGAGCAGGACAGTCATGCCTACTCCAGGGCATACAATACACTCTGTACTCCCACTCCCGAGTATCAGCTGACACGTTGTGCTCAGTGAAATGTTCCCTCAGGTGTCTGCCTCTGTGTCATTGTGCTGTGGCTTCGTTGTCAGGACTACTGTGGTGTTTATCGGTTAGGGCTCAGCATGCCATCTGAGATGTGACCATAGGAGACGATACTTGTGTGACATATAGGTGTTTGATCACTTGACTGTGCAGACTGGTGTATGCGACTGTGAAGTTCAGGCAGCTGTTTTTCATTCACAGCAGACTGTGAGGTGCTCAGGTTCAGAGAGTTGTGTTTCATGTCTTCCATATGTCCAATTGGTATGACGTGGTCAAATAAGAGTTCAGATGATGTGGTTTGTGGGGGATGGACATGTGCATTTGTCAGCTACAGAACTTGCATTCCCCGTGACCTAGGATTGTGACACAGTGCAGACTGTTGTTGGCTGGCTGCCCTGCCCATGTGACTGGAGACAGTGATGTATGACTTTTCAGGCATGGCTGTGCCATGGCATTAAACTTCCTAAGAGTGATCCTGCAGGGGAGTGACATGTGCTACATGCACCCCATTGTGGCATTGACTATCAGGACATGGGTGCATCATGGTGTCTGGTGCTGGTATGCATCACATGCATTTCAAATTAGACTCTGGCCATCCCTTTATCCGGACACCTGTACTGACTCAGTGGCAAGAGATGTGATGTGTGCATGTTCACATACTTCACCGTGTTCTCTGCAATGTCCAACAACTGTGTAGGTGGTGCATGTGTCCACACTGGGGTATTACCATCCGACAGGCACCAGAGAGATGGGTGCAAGGCCAGGAGGGATGTGAGTGCCATGGTTGACCATCAGACTGACAATTGGCTTCTCCTAATCTGTGTGAGCACTTTTGGCAATGTTCAACTAAGGATGCCAGGGCTTGCTCTGTAATGTGCTGTACTTACTGTGTTGTGTGGGTCAGTGCAGGTGACTGATGTTTGTCTGTTTCCCTAATTGTTTGCAGATACATCCACGGCCACAGGAGGGGATAGCTCCACGGACCAGGAGGAGATGCAGAGCCAGACTGGGTCAGCAGCCGATGAGTGGTCGGAGGGACCCAGTGGCACGGAGGGCGAGGGGAGCCACACCGAGGAGTCCTCAGCACCATCCACCTCAGCTGAGGACCACAGCAGCTCGGAGGATGACTCCCTTGTGGAGGCGGGTGTCAGCAGCCACCACACCCCAGCTAGTATGGCTGGCCCCGCCACCACCACCACCACCACCGCCCTCCCATCGGCTCCCATTCCAGAGGTCCGTGGAGGCTCCCGTGTTCGGGAGCGTGTCTCCTTCATGTCAGGCACCGCACCCCCTGCCCCTGTGTCCCCTGCTGCCCTGAGTGAGGAGTCTGTGTACTTACTTCGCCAGCTCCATGTAGGGCAGACAGCGATGCTGAGTGTCCTCTATGCACACACCAGTCTGTTGACACAGCTGGTGTCGTTCATGGAGGGCATCTCATCGGGCATGTCTGCCCTACAGAGGGGCAATCAGTCCATGGCCTCCTCCCTGACGGCAGCAGTATCCCTCCTCCAACAGTCCCTCACCCCTCCTACCTCTGCCCCATCCACACTTCCTAGCACCCTACCTGTCCCAAGCACATGCACACCTGCACAATCACGCAAACACACAGACACGAGCAGCACAGAAACACCCAAAACAAAGTCAAGACGTGCACGCAAGCATCCTCAGGGGACTGATAGCACACCCACAGGGGATGGGGAACAGACACACACAAAGGCATCCACAGTCACTCCACAGTCCTCCGATACCTCTCCCTCCAAGACCCCTTCCCTTGCCTCACCTGCAACCCCACCTACAAAGCAGCTCTTCCTCTGTGACCTCGGACTCTTCCCCTCCGATCCAGCTGATCCAGCATACAGGGGGAAGAGGAAGTCCACCCACACAGAGGGGAGTGCCCCTCACCCCTGGACACCCTCCCCCAGGCACAGACTAACTGAGGCCCCCACTCGCAAGTCCCCCGGAAGCGCAAGACCCCGCCACCGCCCTGCAGCTCAACCACCAAGTCTCCTTCCTCCATCCCTCAGGCCCCCACTACACAGGTTCCCCCACCACACCCTGCCCCAGGTTCCCCCACCCACAGATACACCATCCCCAAAATGATCCGGCCTTCTCCCCCTACCACTTGCTCTTCCAGCCAACCCCCCCGCTGCGCATGGTTGTGCCACTGGTGTGGAGACCGTGTTCTCCCCCTCTGTCCTGCCCACCTTACCTGAACCCCATTCTACTCCCCTGGAGATAGGCACTGCAGTGGAGTCTACTACCACCCCGTCTGACTTGGGCACTGCAGTGGGGAACCTGTCCACTCCATCTGCCCAGCCCACTGCAGTCGTGCCGGCACCCACACCATCTGACTCATGCCCCCCAGTTGTGCCGGCACACACCATGTCAGACACCTCCACTGCAGTTGTCAGTGACTCTCCAGCACCCACCACCCCTTCCCTGCCTCCTTCTGGTGAGCCCTGATCCTGTCCCTGCGGTGCCTGGCCTGCCCCTCCGAGGGGAATGTCCCTGGTCCGTAGCAGTGCAGGCAAGCAAAGGGTGACATCTGCCACTGTCACCCTGTTCAGACTTTACTGATGGACTGGCCATTGGCCTTTGTGTTTTTTCTGGACTTTCAATTTTACACCGACATATGCTGAATAAAGCTACTTTCTGTTCTCTAGTGGTTTTGCTTCAGATGTACATGATGTTGATGATGCTAACCATGCCCTTGCTGCAGTGATGGTGATTTTTGATATCAGGAAAATGAAGTGTTACTGTGCAGGACCCCATGTGGTCCAGGGGGAATGTGTCCTATCCTGGTGTGTATCCATGTCATCCTTTGCAGCAATATGAGGGTGTCATGTTTTCAATATTTGGCAATGGGATTTCCTACTTTTATTTGCAATATCACATCTGTGGCTTACACCCCTGCACATCTGTTGTGCTTGCCATTGTTCAATTTGTCTATTTCCCTGACCGTGTGACCATCTCCACTGGACATGCAAGTTTGGGCATCAATGGGGAAGGACTCATCTGTGTTATCAGTGCAACTTGCTATACATCTGTGTTGGATCTGTGCAGATGATTTCGGTGACACTCCCATGACCAGGCTGATGTGACGAGAGCCTTCATTTTGTGCTAATTGTTGACTGAGTGACCAAGAGTTCTGCTGACATGATAGAGCCCTGCAGAGACAACGTATGGCACAGCTTTCCTTACACAGGAGTGGAGTCCCCTCATGGCAGTGTGTAATTCTGTGACATTGCCTGAGCCCAAGGTATGTGTTGTGTGAGCATGTCTGTGTGTGTTCACTTCCATTTTGCTACGCAGGCTGGGATCCCTAGTGATGTTCCTGTTTGTGATGCTTGCTGAGTTGACCTATGTTCCCCCAAACTCTTCGCCCTGGGTTCTCTGGGATGTGGGTGCATGGCACATTACTGGTCATCAGGGTGTCATCCATAGGTGTGTTTGCTGTCAGGGCTGAGTTTGTGGGCAAACGCAGATGAGACACAGTCAGGATTCCCCTTGGCACTTGTTGGTTACACAAGTCATGTAATTTACAGTTTGTGGTAGCTTTCAGTGATTGTGACACGTTGTGTGTGTGACTGCTGCCACTCCTCAGGGTCAGAGCTGCAATGTTGGAAGTTGTCTATGTGTGTTCTTTGTGGGTGACCTTGGCTTCTTCATTGGTGTGTGACTGTGGCCGGGATCCCATTGGTTGGTGTGGATTTGACGTCATGCCCATGTACGGCGTACTGTGCAGTGTGTCAGACATTCACGAGTCTTGTTGACTGTCCATGTGTGATGGCTTTCTGCACCTTAGTTCCCACCACCACCCCTGGGATTGTCATGGGTGCATGTGCAATGTCACCAGTCCATGTGAGCTTCACTGCTGCACATTGGTGGAGATCAAGGTGTGTGGTGTTGAGTGTGTGCAAATGAGAGTTGTTTCACGGCTAGACCCATACCTCCATATTTGCCTTGGCTGACAGGCCGTGCTGATTGATTTGTGCTTGTGTAGGTGTGATGGTACTTTGTTGCTCAGGACACATGACTGTGGTTCACAGTGTGAACGACATCTAGCTTTGTCATCACAGTGGGATTATCATGCAGGCCAGTGTCACCACAATGTGGGGTCCCTGGGGGTAGTGCTGTGGTGGGTCTGTCTCTTGCTGTGTTAGTTGCTGTTCCTACAAGCTTGTGTGACATGTGTAATTTGGGCTCCCTCTCATCTAACAATGCCTGATTGCCCACATAGGAGAATCCGATCCATGAGTTACTTTTGTGGGGCACTGTATACACATCTGTGTAATTGGGATTCAGGCCTCCTCATGTGTTGTGTGGTTGCCTGGGGACACTGGCACACCCCCCCATCACCTGTTGTGTTTGATATGCAGTGTGGGGCTGCCTGTTTGTGTTTGTGCATCTGCACCACTGCATTGGCATATCTTTAGTGTGCCATTGGCTGTATGTTGTTTGGTGGGTTTCCCCTGCTGTCCCTGGGACTCCTAGGTCATCAGTCAGCACATTGATCATGGTTTGTATGTCCCATTGCTGCCATGGTATGGTATTTGTTCACCTCACATCTACAGTCTCCACAGGATATCTACATTTGTGTGTCCATTGGTGCAGATATGTGGGTCTGCATTATGATGGTCACTTCTGTCATTGTGTTATTGATGAATGTTGACAATGTCAGCCCCCATGGGTGATGTTTGTCTGCACATGCCCAAAGGTATGTCTTATTTGCACTGCACTGTTTGCCTCACCCAATCTATGTTGCTATGGGACACAGGCACTACTATGCCACTGATGTGTTTGTTGTTCTGTGACCAGGAATCATCCATGCTGTTTGGCATTTGCAGCTTTTTCCATGACAACACTTACCTTTTGGTCACTGTGATGATGGGGGTTTAGACCCCATTGCCACAATGTTCAAAATGTGCTTCAGCTATGCACCCCACACTTACCTTTTGGTCATTGTGATGATGGGGGTTTAGACCCCATTGCCACAATGTTCAAAATGTGCTTCAGCTATGGACCCCACACTTACCTTTTGGTCACTGTGATGATGGGGGGTTAGACCCCATTGCCACAGTGGTCTGCTTGCATTGTGGAGGCCACACACATTTATGTGTGACACATGTGATGGGGGTCACATTGTACATTCAATGTCATGTTCAGTGTTGTAGGCATTTGACACAGACTACACACGCTTGTCATGGTGTTGGGGGGATGTGTTTTTCTGACATTCCTTATGTTGGAGTATGCTGGTTGTGTCATGCATTACCCGTCCTATGAGTAGGGGTGGTGTTGGTGGTAGGCATCCATCCCCCTATGTGTGGGGATGGTAGTAGTGACAGGAATCCAGCCCCCCCTGAGTAGGGGTGGTGATAGTGACAGGCATCCAGCCCCCCCTGAGTAGGGGTGGTGGTAGTGGTAGGCATCCAGCCACCCATGTGTAGGGGTGGGGGTAGTGGTAGGCATCCAGCCCCCCATGAGTAGGGGTGGTGTTGGTGGTAGGCATCCATCCCCCTATGTGTGGGGATGGTAGTAGTGACAGGAATCCAGCCCCCCTGAGTAGGGGTGGTGGTAGTGACAGGCATCCAGCCCCCTAAGTAGGGGTGGTGGGAGTGGTAGGCATCCAGCCCCCTGAGTAGGGGTGGTGGTAGTGGTAGGCATCCAGCCCCCATGGGTAGGGGTGGTGGTAGTGGTAGGCATCCAGCCCCCCTGAGTAGGGGTGGTGTTGGTGGTAGGCATCCATCCCCCTATGTGTGGGGATGGTAGTAGTGACAGGAATCCAGCCCCCTGAGTAGGGGTGGTGGTAGTGACAGGCATCCAGCCCCCTGAGTAGGGGTGGTGGTAGTGGTAGGCATCCAGCCCCCCTGAGTAGGGGTGGTGGTAGTGGTAGGCATCCAGCCCCCCATGGGTAGGGGTGGTGGTAGTGACAGGCATCCAGCCCCCCATGGGTAGGGGTGGTGGTAGTGGTAGGCATCCAGCCCCCCCTGAGTAGGGGTGGTGGTAGTGGTAGGCATCCAGCCCCCCATGGGTAGGGGTGGTGGTAGTGACAGGCATCCAGCCCCCCATGGGTAGGGGTGGTGGTAGTGGTAGGCATCCAGCCCCCCATGAGTAGGGGGGTGGTAGTGACAGGCATCCAGCCCCCTGAGTAGGGGTGGTGGTAGTGGTAGGCATCCAGCCCCCCTGAGTAGGGGTGGTGGTAGTGGTAGGCATCCAGCCCCCATGTGTAGGGGTGGTGGTAGTGGTAGGCATCCAGCCCCCATGAGTAGGGGTGGTGTTGGTGGTAGGCATCCATCCCCCTATGTGTGGGGATGGTAGTAGTGACAGGAATCCAGCCCCCCCTGAGTAGGGGTGGTGGTAGTGACAGGCATCCAACCCCCTGAGTAGGGGTGGTGGTAGTGGTAGGCATCCAGCCCCACCTGAGTAGGGGTGGTGGTAGTGGTAGGCATCCAGCCCCCCATGGGTAGGGGTGGTGGTAGTGGTAGGCATCCAGCCCCCCCTGAGTAGGGGTGGTGTTGGTGGTAGGCATCCATCCCCCTATGTGTGGGGATGGTAGTAGTAACAGGAATCCAGCCCCCTTTGAGTAGGGGTGGTGGTAGTGACAGGCATCCAGCCCCCCCTGAATAGGGGAGTGGGAGTGGGAGGCATCCAGCCCCCCCTGAGTAGGGGTGGTGTTAGTGGTAGGCATCCAGGCCCCTATGGGTGTGTATGGCATTGGTGATAGCCATCCCGCCCCTATGGTTCTGCTGTTGCTAGTGTACGTCATTTCTGCATCCCTATGTGTGTGTGACAAATGTCGGGTACGTGTCGTTTGTTTGTGTAGTGGGTGTTTGACTTACCGTCTGCGCCGTACGCGTCCGTACCTGTTCCGATAATAGATGTAGAGTATTGGTAGGACCTGCGCAATGGGATTCAAGGTTGGTTCGTCTCGTTCGGGTTTCTCGTTGCTTCGACTCGTACTCGTCGCTGGCTTGTTCGTCTCGTAGCCGTGGATCGTCTTGTGGCGCGAATCGGAGCTTATGTGCGGCTCTCCCGGATGCTCTGACGTGCCAGACGTAGCAACGGGAAGGCGCATCGTACTGGTCCGGCCGGAAGGTGCTGTATTTTTGCTTCCATGCGACTCGATTCTGCGTTTACGGATCCGGCTCGGGCGGGGAACAGGAGCTGGAATGGGTACGTACGGCTGGGTCGGGATCTGGGCAGTTATGCGCATCGTACTTGCTTGTTCGTACGAATGTTCGAATCGGTCGGGAAACACGCGTTCGGCTTGGTTTTTTTCCGGACGAATAGTGTTAGGTGCGCTTCCGGCCGAGATCGGAATCGACCCCTAAACCTATATAATTTACTATTCCCACTCCAGTTAGTATTAAATCAGGGAAGGTGCTGGACACTACACATATATAATTTACTATTCCCACTCCAGTTAGTATTAAGTCAGGGAAGGTGCTGGACACTAAGGGGTCGATTCAGATCTCGGCCGGTAGGGCACCGAATCGGATTCGGCTTAACCGGATCCGATTCGGAGCCCTCTTTCCCGACCGATTCGTACGTGCATCCGGGCGAGCGAGTACGATGCGAGCGCTCGCGAAATCGCCAACCAACTCGTTCGCGGAACCCAACCGCTCCAACCGACTCGTTCGCGGGACCCGACCGACTCGTTCGCGGGACCCGACCGCTCCAACCGACTCGCACGGACACGAATCGCACCGCGCAATGGAGACGTTCCCCGGCCGGGTAAGTACGATGCGTGCCTCGAGCAGTCCGACCGACTCGCGCAGTCCGGCTCCAAAGAGCAGTCGGAGCCGCACTTTTGGGGTCCGTGTCGGACCTCCTGTACGCGTAGCCGCGCGAGTCGCACACAGGGGGACCCATGGGTCCCCCTACCTGTGCATGTACGGCGTGAGCCGCTCGACGCGTACCCGCTGTAGGGGCGCCCTTGTTCGCCTCGCACCCATTGAGTCAATGGGAGCCCGCATACGCGTTGTACGACCGGCTCCCATTGACTTCAATGGGAGTCCGACCGAATCGAGTCCGATAGCATACGTACGCATCGTACTCGTTCGGTCGGGCTGCTAGGGTCCGATTCGGTCGGAAATCTCTCCGGGTCCGGCTCGGTCGGAGAGATTTCCGGCCCGAATCGGAATCGGCCCCTAAACCTATATAATTTACTATTCCCACTCCAGTTAGTATTAAATCAGGGAAAATGCTGGACACTACACATATATAATTTAATATTCCCACTCCAGCTACTATTAAGTCAATTAAGGTGCTGGACACTAAACAAATATAATTTACTATTCCCACTCCAGTAAGTATTAAGTCAGGGAAGGTGCTGGACACTAAACTTATATAATTTACTATTCCCACTCCAGTTAGTATTAAGTCAGGGAAGGTGCTGGACACTACACCTATATAATTTACTATCCCCACTCCAGTTACTATTAACTCAGGGAAGGTGCTGGACACTAAACATATATAATTTACTATTCCCACTCCAATAACTATTAAGTCAAAGAAGGTGCTGCACACTAAACATATATAATTTAATATTTCCACACCAATTAGTCTTACATTATTAAAAATAATAAATAACAAACCTATATCATTTACTATTCCCCCTAAAATTAAATTTACTAATTTCCTTTAATAACATTTACAAATATTTACATAACTCTCAATATTTAAAAAATAAACAATTTTTGTTTTCACAAAACAGTAAACATAACAATATACATTAAAAATGACTATATTTCACACATAAATTATTTAATTTTATTTACATGATACATAATAATTTATTTTTTCTAAAATGATTTCAGTAAATTATTATTAATTTATACTTTATTAATTTCTATAAATTATACTGTAAGTATTAATTTTTAACATATAACCCCATAAAACAAAAATATTAATTATTAACATATGTGAAATATTAAATATTAAATATTGTGAAATATTGATATACTATAATTTATAATATTAATATATTTAAAATTATCCACTATTAAAACAATATATTACAAAATTTTTATAAATTATAGTTTCACTCAAAATCCGTTTTTATATATTTTAATAACAATATTATATAAATTACATCAAATTACACAGCATTCTAAATTCAAAAAGAAATATTATTAATTTATAATCAATTTGTTAAAATTATTACTTATTTTTTTATAAATATTACATTATTTTAATACACTACCCACCCTTATCCCCTATAAACTCAAACTCCCACTACTAAAAAGAAATTGATAAATTAAATTTCTTATTTGTTAAATTTTATTAAATTTTGTAAAAATTATTTTAAAACACTACCCGCCCCTCTCCCCTATAAACACAACATCCCACTCATAAAACTAAATTTTAAATTCTAAATTAAAAAATGTCATTATTATTTCAAATTTTATCTCAAATTTTTTAAAACACTCCCCACCCTTCTCCCCTATAAACCCAACATCCCGCTACTAAAACAACATTTTAAATTTAAATTTTTAAATTTAAATTTATAAAAAATTAAATTGCTACTTTTTTAAAACACTCCCCACCCTTATCCCCTATAAACCCAACATCCCGCTCCTAAAACAACATTGTAATTTTAAATTTATAAATTTTTAATTTTTAAAAAATTAAATGTTAATGTTTTTAAAACACTCCCCACCTTTATCCCCTATAAACCCAACATCCCACTCCTAAAACAAATTTATAAAAAATATTTTATAAATTTAACATTTATTAAAAATTTCTAATCAATTTTTTAAAACACTCCCCACCCTTATCCCCTATAAACCCAACATCCCGCTCCTAAAAATTAAAATTCAATGTATATTTTTTATAACATTAATCAACTAATATCATACCAAAAACAAACTATAACGATATTTTGACTTTACGATATTTTAACATTCGATATTTCATACTTCGATATTTTTAACAACACTTATAATCGATATTTTTAACATTGATATATATAACATCGATATTTAGTACTGTCGATATACTAAACACGATATTGTAGTATATCGATATTAAAAACTCGATATTATGACCACTTATCGTACATGTAATCTTTCATCAGTACCACTGCTTTAAGGCGGTAAGGGGCATATTTACAAGGAAGTGGCGGAGCGCGGCATTAGCCTCCTTGGCTTAATGCTGCTGCATCGTATTTACAAGAATATGGTGCAGCCTTGCATTTCCCCCTGTGCTGGCGCTAGTTTAGCTGCCTAGCGCCAATGCAGGCACCCTTCCACGTTAGTGCAAGGGTTCCTGCGTTGAGGGGAATGATTGTTTATGTGCAGGAAGGTATCCCTTCCTGCAACATAAACAATCTGAAATGGCATTTTGAAACTTCTATGTGTGCTGCTTAATGCAGCACACATGGTTGTATGACCCAACAACACATACATTTTCCACGCGTTTCCTAACAACGCAGGTGGAACAATGAATGTGTCTGAACCACGCATTCCATTTACAAAGCAAGTCGTTACAATGACTTGCCTTAGGGGGAGGCAGGACTTTGGAATAGTATAATTTACTATTCCAACTCCAGTCACCGTAACCGTCCAAGGCCGCTTGACCTAATGCATGTCCTTGTAACAACTTGCGTTGTAAATGTAATGCATGCTTCAGACGTATTCGTTATTCCGCCAGCGTTGCTGTTCAACGGTCGTTGTATTTGCTGTTTCCCAGCACACATAAAAGTTGCAAAACGTCATTTTTTTAAATGATTGTTTATGTGCAGGAAGGGACACCTTCCTGCACATAAACAATCATATATGGCATTTTGCTGTTTTTATGTGTGCTGCACAATGCCCAAGATTTTGCTGTTTTTATGTGTGCTGTACAATGGCCAACATTTCTCCTCGTTGCGCCAGGGTAAGACCAGGTTTTCCCTGGTCTTAATATTGGCGCTGCCCCATATTTACCCCGCCCTTGTAAATATGGGGCAGCGTCAAAATCAATGTGTGTTGCGGTGGAACACCCATTGCCCGCCCCTTTCATGCTAAGTGTAGCATGAAAGGGTGCCTTATTCACAAGATGGCGTTAAGCCACGTCAAGTGGCTTAACGCCGCTTTGTGACTAAGGTGAAGCTCCTATCGCCACCACAACTTCGAGAAGAAAAGTGACGTTGTGGTGGCGATAGGGGCTTGTAAATGTGCCCCTAAGTATTTTAGGTGACACAAAGCCAAGGAAATGATACATTCTTCAGTACTCAACAAACTGGACTACTGCAGCAGTCTGCTTGTGGGCCTCCCTTAGCAGTAGCGTCCGGCACAGATTGGGGCAGGGCGGAGGAGGAGGGGGAATGTAAAAAAATAACAATAAAAATAAAAACCACTCACCTTATCGCCACGTTCCACGTCTCTGCTCCATCGCTCCTCCGCATCGGAATAGGAACCAGGAAGCACACCCAGGCTCCCCTGACCAATAACAACGCTGCAATGTAGTGTTGTGATTAGTAAGCACCCAGGGTTCCCAGAGCAATCACAACGCATTGCAGTATAGTGATTGGTCTGAGCACCGTGGTTTGGCGCTCATACGAGGACTGGGGCCTGGGCTGTAATGCAGCCTGGATGGAAAACATGGAAAGTGCGCATGACTGTTTGGCTGGCCACAGAGGGTCGGCCAAAGCGTCATGTGCACTTCAGTGTGCCCACCAATTCACTCCTGCCCTGTTCTGAGAGCAGAGCAGCTTCGCCCGCCCGCACCCCCGCTCGCAAAGCAGCTGGAACAAATACAATGAGAATAACAGCCAGTTATCATTTTATTTTTCCTTTAGTCACACTGCTTAAAAGCAGTGTGGTGACGCTCCTCCGCCTTAGCGGAGGAGCCGCCACTGTCCCTTAATCCCCCTTTACCACCAGTGGCGTATCTAGGCCTTGTGCCGCCCGTGGCGGTCCTTTCGTTTGCCGCCCGTGGCGGGCGAATGTAGGGAGGAGGGGGGTGCTGACAATTCCTGCAGTTGCCACCCCGTGGCAGCTGCAGGTAAGAGCGGGGGGAGGGAGACTGCCGCCCCCAAAATTCGTGCCATGTGGGGCGGACCGCCTTCTTCACCCCCCACCTTGCTATGCCACTGTTTACCATACTAGCTAAGGTCATCCATTTACTACAAGAACAATATACAATCTTTCCAGACATGATCTGACCTCACTTTGGGGCCTACTATCATGGCGGGCGGATCGCCACCGCCCGACCGGCGGTGGCGATCCGCCTGCCAAAACTCACCGCCGGACGGCCATTTACCCCCCGCCACATTAGCATGGCGGGGGGTACCGCGGCGGACGGAAAGACTGTCCGCCGCTTTTCCGCCCGCAGGCAATCGTCACGATTGCCTGCCGGGCGGAAAAGGCCCATAACATGGTGGCGGTGCCTTGCAGGCACCGCCATCCATATTATGGGGCCGATTCTGATGCGGGTTGGAAAAGCTTCCCGACCGAATCGGTTGGGAAATGGTGTCCGACCCACTCGGATCGGGAAAGTCCGACCGGCGGAGTAGGATGCATCCGGATGCTTCCAGATACGATTTGGTTGAACTCCCATTGACTTCAATGGGAACATTTGTTCCTAACCGCATCAGAATTGGGCCCTCGGTCGGGAAGACACGGTCCCGATCCGATTTGGAAGGAGCAAATGCCGTTAGGAGGCCTTCCTAACCGCATCAGAATCAGGCCCTCGGTCGGGAAGCTTTTCCAACCCGCATCAGAATCGGGCCCTATGATGGGTGCGGTAGAATGCCTTTCCATGGCGGAGACTCCGCCTTGGAAAGGCATGCGGTCTTTGGCTTGGGGGCCCGTTGCGGGCCCCCGGGTGTTGGGGGGGTGGGGGTGCACATGGGGGGTACCCATGGTACCCCCCTTCATTGGCATGCACATGGTGGCAGGCACCGCGCGGTGCCTGTCACGTTGTGCATGCCAATGCACAACATGCCTTTTTCAACATTGTGGCGGGTGCTGCTTAAAGCACCGCCCGCCACAATGTTAAATATGCGGGATGCGACCGCCAGGGTGGTGGTCGCATCCTAATAGGCACAGCAGGACCGCCGCACCTCTGGCGGTCGGTCCCGTTTACCTTTACGGTGGCGGGCGGACTTTGTCCGCCCGCCATCATAATGGGCCCCTTTGTCACTTCCAGAGAGGATAGGTCTTGACAGAAACCAGGAACTTTTGTATTATATAAATATTTTTATTCACAGCTATCCTTCCCTTATTTTTTCTTATTATTCCTTTTTATTCGTGGCACTCTCACCCACTATACCTCTGCCAATAACCTACCATTGTCCAACCAGAACCTTCCGAACTAATCAAAACGCCCTCTACTACACCTTCATTCCAGTCCTTTTATCTAGTAGGACCCCTCCATTGGAAGTCACCTCCAGCCATCAGGGCGTGCTTCTCAATCCAGGAGTTTGAAAAAGCCCCACAGAATAGCCCCTTGTTACTTCCCATGCTCAAATACCGCAATTATGTATAATGTAACTTGTTATTATTTTTATTATTTATAGTTTGTTTATAGTGTTTGTCCTCACTGGTAATGTTGATAAAACAGAGCCTACGATACTTACTGTCAACTTTCATTTTGATAGTTGATAACCTAGGCCTGTCATAAGTGGGGGTAGAAGAATCATTAATACTCGGCCCCTGTATTTTTGTGGGACGCCCGCTGATGTTGCCACATTTATTTATAGATTTTACAGTAAAGCGCCCTATTCATTAATGACAAGGCGGCTACCACAGCTGACACCACTAGATGGCGGCAGACGCTTGATCTGCCATTAGTTGTCTTTCCCCACAGGACATTTATATTGAACTCTGAAACAGGGTCCCTTCCTAAGAGCCCTGCTTGTGTTTGTTGGCCCGAGCACTAAAACATCTTATGACATACCTGTGTTAACAACACCTCCCTCTTTTTTTAATTGTGATATGATTTATTATTTATAATAGTACATTAAATTGCATATCTTCACAGTTGTAAAAAGTATTTTTGGATTTGGCTTTAATTTTAGTGCCGCTTAGTATGCTTACCTTACTCAGGGACAGTAGCGGCTCGTGGAGGGAGTGCCGCGGGGCGGTGGGGCGGGGGAGGAGCAGGGTGGGGGTAGTAAACTACGGCATACGGCCGAACAGAGGTAAGTAAACAAATAAATAAATAAAACGAATTTCATTGCGCGCGCTGCATTGCCAAATGTGATGCAGCGCGCGCAACGAAATTCGTTTTAATTATTTATTTGTTTACTTACCTCTGTTCGGCCGTATGTCGTAGTTTACTACCCCCCACCCTGCTCCTCCCCCGCCCCGCCCAACCGCCCCGCGGCACTCCTTCCACGAGCCGCTACTGCTCAGGGAGGGGCAGATTTACAAGGAACTGACGCATCTGCATAGATGCGTCAGTTTCCTTGCGCCAGAGTCAAATGTCCTTGCGCCACCATGGATGAGCTGTATTTACAATACAGTGCTCCATGGCGCAAGGATTAACAGATGCATCAGAAATTCTGACGCATCTGTTGGCCCAAAAGTCATGCATTGCTGGAGTTGTGTTGCAAGCACGACGCAACTCCAGCAATGTATTTTGAGGCATATACCTACTGTACTGCGTCACTTCTTACGCCTGCTTCAAGCAGGCGTAAGGTTTTGACGCAGTGGCGTCCTAAAAGTGGCGCAGTGAAATCTTGTAGATTTCACTGCGTCACTTTTACGAGGCCTTCCTGCGTGGAAACGCCCACCCTGCATACATTATACCTGACGCAGGTATAATGTAACGCAGGGCTTTACAACGTGACGCATCTCCCTAGATGCGTCACGTTATACATAGGCCGCAGAGTTTGCGCCGCCGTAGCGTCAAAAAAAGTGACGCAATGGCAGCGCAAGGAGTCGCAAGGGGCTTGTAAATCTGCCCCAGTATTTTTAAGTCTGTGCAGATCCGTTAAGGTGAGTGGGAGGGGGACCACAAATAAAAGGGTGATCAAAAAAGTGTTCATTTGCTAATAGCTGTGGTATCCTTATATACTTTTTTTTTTTAATTTGGGGGACTTTTAACACGTGTAGTCTTCAGTGGGCATGGCATGTTTCATGTAGCCAGACCTTGCAGTCAACCCCCACTGCACATAACTGAAGGCCATGCAGACATGGGTGTAGGCTGCAACATGATACAGAGGAATTATCATTCACACACTAACCACATATATCCACATAACCACCGGAAAAACATGTTTACCTTTCCATCTAAAAAGAAACCCAGTTAATATTAAGTTATGTTTATGTTTAGTCATAGTATCTTCATGCATGTTTAAAAAAAAGCCTCTGAAATTCACAGTAAAAATGACAGTTAACCAATAGTTAAGTTTATGAAAAGACAGTTTTAAAAAAACAAATTCCCCAGGCATAGTTAGCTCCGCAAGCTATAGCTCTCACACCTGCCATGCAAGCCATATCTCGCATGTCAAATGCAATGCTTCTGACCTCCCAATATTTATAACAATTAATAAGATGATTGCTGTCAATTTGTACTAACCTTGTGCACAGGATCCAACATGATTGAGGCTCTTTTCCATCTCTCATCATCCCCACCATTGACGACACATACAGGATTAGTGGTAGAAATGGGGAAATGGGAATGTAATACTAGATAAAACGGACACACAGAACTAGGGTGTGCAAAATTCTCCTAATTTTCTTTTTGAATAATTACGTGAAATTTCAATAAAATTAAGTGAAATGCAAATCCGTCATGTAGCACTATGTTTTAGCGTGAAACGCGTCCTTGTCAATTTATGATGCAAGAACGCATGCTGCTCTAAAAATAGCGCAAAAATAACAAAAGCACTACAAACAGCAGGCGGTCGCCTTATTTTGTTCCTGTCTATGCACAGTACATTTTTACCACTAATGTTGCATTAGCAGTAAATGTTTACCATGAATAGTGCGCAATTACATGAAGTGGCATAGTTGCATAATTCCGTGAACTTCACTTAACAAGCATAACGCAAAACTCCAGAAATTACACAAATAATGCCGGTGTAATTTGCATTTCACCCAGACGTACACAGGACTCCACCAGTCTGCCTCATCACTTCGATTAGTGAATGAGGTCTGTTGAATGTAGTGGAGCCCACGACAAGAGATCTCTTTGGTGACTTGTCATTTAGAGAACTGCATGTAATTTTAATTGTGAATGGATATACCTGGGCACTATCTTTCTGTAACCAACTCTCTGTTATTTGGTATGGGACTTGTAATTCCAGAAAACTAATCGTACAAAAAAAGAAGTACCTCAAATATATACGTGCATTAGAATTTCACCCTGTGTATTGGATAGTTACCTAAAGCTTTATTACTGTGCTCTGTCTTGTTGCAGCTAACTTATAGTTTCTATTTAACTCCTGCAGATCTGCAAATTAACCAATACTGTTACTTTGCTGGTATTCCATATAGTTTTCTTAGCAATTGTATGTTCTTACTAAATCTCTAACACCTACTATATGACACTCACAAATACATATGCAATAATCCACGTTAAAATCTATCCCTGGTTCTTCACAGGGTAACCTTAGTAGAATATTAACCCAGGTTTAACAGTTCAGTTAAATGCTAAAGAGAATAGTTCAAAGCTAATTTCATCAACAACATGAGTTCAGATACTTCTCTGTAATCCAATTGCCAACTCTTTACAATCCTTTCTGAAGCGGTCAGACTTTGAAAGGAAATACAGGAATCATGTAGCTAAGTGCTGGCTGCAGCACTATTGTAGCATTGTTGCCTAGCAAGGGAGATCATTAACAGCAGGGAGAGTTACATACGATAATCCAAGATGGCCACTACCTCTCTAGAACATGTGATCATTTGTAGCTTGCTGGGAAACATAGTTCATTGCCATCACATGCTCCTCTGCACATGCCCAGCTGCTTCAGTCTAAACAGCGTCCACACTCGTGACAACCGCCAGCCGTTCCTTTCTTGAAAGGTATCTAGTGCGAGCAGATTTGGGGTGCCTCTTCCACACGTGTGAGCCACACTAAGGGGCCGATTCCAATTCAGGCCGGAAATCTCACCGACCGAGCCGGACCCGGAGAGATTTCCGACCGAATCGGACCCTAGCAGCCCGACCGAACGAGTACGATGCGCACGTGTGCTATCGGACTTGATTCGGTCGGACTCCCATTGAGTCAACGGGAGCCGGTCGTACAACGCGCACGCGGGCTCCCATTGACTCAATGGGTGCGAGGCGAACAAGGGCGCCCCCTACAGCGGGTACGCAGCGAAGCGACTCGCACCGTACATGCACATGGGTCCCCCCTGTGTGCGACTCACGTGGCTATGCGTACAGGGGGTCTGACACGGACCCCCAAAGTGCGGCTCCGACTGCTCTTTGGAGCCGGACTGCGCGAGTCGGTCGGACTGCTCGAGGTGCGCATCGTACTTACCCGGCCGGGGAACGTCTCCATTGCCCGGTGCGAGTCGTGTCTGTGCGAGTCGGTCGGAGCGGTCGGGTCCCGCGAACGAGTCAGTCGGAGCGGTCGGGTTCTGCGAACGAGTCGGTCGGCGATTTCACGAGCGCACGCATCGTACTCGCTCGCCCGGACGCACGTACGAATCGGTCGGGAAATAGGGCTCCGAATCGGATCCGGTTAAGCCGAATCCGATTCGGTGCCCTACCGGCCGAGATCGGAATCGACCCCTAAGTAGTAAACAGTTCCTTCAGCCCGCTTCCTAACAGTGTTCCACCAAAAACACACTTTCTTGGTGGTGGGGCTCCTGGTTTCTCAGAATGTCTTCCATAAAAGTCTTGCAACACACTCTGCGCATAGATATTTGACGCAGGTTGCCACAATTGTTCCTCAGGACCAAACCGCTTCGAATAAACCAAGTTTTGAAATCTTCTCTTAACAGTCCTTGTATGCAAGGTCTGATGTATCTCATATTCATTTTCTGAACTCAACTGAACTGGCATAAGATGTGAAGTAAGATGTCTTTGTAGAACAATGCAATAATAAAGATATATGTAAAGTTAGGTGGATTCGTGCGGACTGGGGCAACTTCGATCTTACTGTAACTGAATTCACAATCTGTTCTTTCACAAATGGACCCACCAGCTAACGTTGTAAATTAGAAGGATTTTTCACATGCAGACATTTTGTGGGCAACCCCACTTTCTCACCTACAACACACTGAGGTGAAGGACTTATTATATGATCAGCACAGACCGTATAAGCCTCTTTATCTTTTCCCTAGGTATCTTCTGCAGATTTCTGATTATAAACTAACTCAGTTAAATGTCCTGCACAGAAGAAAATTAGGTAGACAAAGACTGATCTAGAGGAAATATACGGAGATAATGGCCCTACGTACAAAAGAAGGGTGCCATTTTAAAATTGTGTGCTCTGTGTTATTATAAGTTAACTCTACCAACCACAACCTCTGGCTCAAATGCCCCTCTTGTAGCAAGACGTGATATCTCAAATAATAATGGACACCTTGATTCATTCTTTATGTCTGTCTGTCCATTTGAGGATCATAATAAGTAGTGGACAGTCAAATGTTTTCTATCTAGCTCCTTATACAAGGCAGATAAGAATTTTGAATCGAATTGAGACCCTCTATCAGTAATCAGAACCTGTGCTACACCACACCAGTGAATTACATGTTGTGAAAAAATATGTTCTCTTTGGATGTGAGCAAACCATGCAAAGATATAATATGGCCTATTATATGTCCTATTTTAATTTAACTAAAATACAGTTTATCCGCTGCTTTTAAAATTACTGTGCAAACCGGGCTGTTGGGCAACTCAACAATAAAATTCTTTGACACAATATGCCAAGGTCTAGGTGAAACAGTAAACAACTTCAACAAACCCATGGGCATAGTATGTGTACTCTTGATTTGAGCACAGATTGAGCATATATCTACTTACATTTGAACATAAGTAAATACATTTGGCCACCAGAAATATCTTCCTTCCGCTGTCAATTCTAGAATTTTTGCCTTAGCATCAATGTAGTAGTAACAGACATGTTCTTGCAAGATGTTAAACCAATGCCACCAAGTTGTGTCAGTCTCTGACGAGGAAAGCCTCACTCTCATAACTGGCACTGTAGATTAGAATTCTTGAATAGCTTGATGAGCTCTTAAAGTTTACATTCTTGTGTCTATTTGAAGGTCGAGTGTTAACTATCCCACAATTCAGTTTCTGCACCTGTATTGTTTTTGTTTCCACTGTAGCCCTGCTTAGAAAAGCATATGAATTTGTGTTCTGTACATGTGCACTTTAGCTGTTATGCTCACAAGGTGCCCAGGGATCCCTGTGTTGACTGACTCTGTGATTCGTAGATTACTTTCTTATGTTAATACACAGATATCTAACAACCTGGTGCATTGGCTGGAAGTCCCTGTGCTTGATCAAGGATAGGGATGAGAGGCCAGGATTTGCTCCACTCAAGAACCCTAGGCAGCAGGTTAAGTTGGTGTTTTCTCCAAACAAGTGGCGATTGGGAGGAGAGCAGGCCAGTATTCAACTCACCATTTTCAGGTCAGATAGTGCTGGCACGCTGTCAGATTTCTGATATTCAAAGTCAGATTGGGTTTATTGACTGGTAAACCTTTCATGAGAACGTGGAAGGTGTCATCTGGCGGGTGACAATGGGACAAGCTGGTTTAGGGAGGTTATTTGCGAGTTCCGGGATTAGACAGTTAGAGGAGTGAATAAAATCCATAGTACAGAACAGAAGGCTGTAGAGAAGGTGTTAGAAGAGGAAAAAGGGGTAAAGAAATGTCTAGTATTTCAGCGCAGTGCTTGCATAATCACCTAAAAAGATTAAAATAATGTAATGGTCAATGGACAGTCTTCCTCAATTGTTATGAGGAAATCAACAAATGCAAACAGGAGTTTCAGATGTGAGAGACTCTAATGCCAAATCGCATATTTGAGGGACTGGGTCAGGGACAGTAATTCTCCTGCCCTTCCTCCTCCTTATTTGTTTTCCCAAATCACTTGTGAGTTGTCAGAGCCAATGGAAGACAAGGAGGGAAATCTGTTAGATGTCTTGAGCTTCTCCATGGAGCTTTAGCTGGAGGTACATAGGTAGAGGCACCTGAAAACAGAGCAGCACCAGCGGCACAGCCGGTGAGAGGGGAAGTGGTAAATAGCATGCAAGTTTGCACAGCACACACAGCAAGGACAGTGAGGGACAACATGGCAGATGCCCTAGTGCTAGAAGATGGGGCAATACATGCAAGAAAAGAGGCTGACTCCATGACATCACAGACCTCTGCTAGAGCTCGTTCTCACTCTGCACCTTACCAGGTTGATATTAGCCATTGACCCGGTAAGGCATGAATCCCATCTAAAACCATAAGCACAAGGGCAAGAGAAATTGAAAGAAATCCCTGAAATTATCAACATCCCCTCTCGTCCAGTGATGTAGATGATGGTAATCCTTAAGATGCCCAATTTATCCCATCTGATGTCCTCCTCCCTCTTCAGGAGTACCTGGGGCCATGGGTAGGCCAGAGGCTGAGTAAGTCCCTTACTCTAATGCAGACATAGTTACCATTAAGAAACAGTTTCCTAATTTCTGTGACAATCCAATACAGTTCTAAGAGGAGCTGCAAATCATTTTTGAATGTTATAAACCTAATTGGGCAGAAGTGAATCAACTGGTGAGTCTTGATACCCCAAGTAAAAACAGAGATTAGCTAGTAGAAATGGGCAAATGACCTTGACAGTGACCTGGTGAATGTCACTTGGACGACACTTAGGACCACGGAGAGTACTTCTGGGCCTGGGCAGTCTGGTCTTCACAGACTTGGTCTGCCAGAGGTAAAGACAACCCTTCCAGTAGCCACAATTCCGCAGACACAGTAAGCGCCTAGCTGTAAATGCCCTTGTAAGGAGCACCAAGGAGGGAAAAACTGGTAATGTAAAAAACCTCCTGCTGTCTGCAGAAGATGACTCGTAGTGGTTTGGTGGTTAGCTACAATGATGACCACTGGGATCTTATGCTGGATAGGAGTCGGTGGCAGACTTCCAGGAAGATCAGCAGGATGGGAGCAGGAAAGACGCAGGAACATCAGGAGAAAGGCTGAAGGAGATTAGAAAGAAGGCAAGAGAAGTCAACAGGCACAAATACTGGAAGAAAGCACCAGGACTGAGCCAGGAGTGAGGGAATCAAGGAATTCACTACTTGGTGAGTTGCAACACAAGGAGTAGAGGGATTTCCTTTTGTATATAGGTAGAAACAGGAAATTACCTCAGAAGAAGCTATGCCTCCATATTATATTGGGAAGGTTTCCTTAGGAGTCAGTAGTGTGCCAGTCATCTTGAAAAAAGGTCTAATATACGTTCCCAAAAGTCATCACTGAAGAACTCTGTAAAGGAGAGACTCTAGGCAATGGAGGGACTGAAGGTGCCTTTCAGAGAGAGCCCCCGAGCGATGACAGGGAATACTGCGCTGGCAGGCATGCTGACACTGGGTACGTTTATTCAAAGAGCACAGTGGCACGCCAATGTTGTTAAAGCTCGCTGTAGTAACGAAGGTCCACGCAGGTAGGTTAACTTAAAGATGATTTATTCAAGCAGGTAACAAGTAGTATAACAAGTAGTAAAGTTCAGAAGGAGAGCCCCACCAGGAGCAGACTGTATGCTGCTCAGCCCATGCCTAACTGTCACTTCACCTCTCTGTGTCCCAACATTCCGAGGCTCATCAGACTCCAACATTCTATTGTGATCAGAACACAGGCACTGGCTAAGCAGGTGGTGGAAAATACATTACACTACATATGCAGGATACTACATATCCCTTTTCCTTACAACAGAAGAACAAATGCAATATATGATAAAATATAACGAATGAGAACAAGGGACAGAGAGCTAGTAAGGAACAACGGAGTGACAGAGAGACAGAACAAGCAAAGCAGAGCAAGGAGATAGATGGGAAAAGACAAGGAGGAGAAGGTAAAGTGCAAGAAGCAAATAGAAAAAACCCATCCACAACAACAGCGAAATAGAACGTAAGAGACAGCGAGACGCAAGAGAGGAAATAAGAAATAGCGAGAAACGGACGTACCAATTGCAACCCCTACGCACACCCACTGGCCAGGCAGGCAAGCAAGGAAAGAAGGACAGGGCACGACGGGAACAAAACAGAAGACATACCCAAGCACAAGGAGAAGAGAAGGAAGAGATTCACATCTTAGTCCACTAGAGCCAAGTTGTATTCATACTATTGTCTGTGTGTCTCAAGCGTTGGTGACACGCACACCCTAAACCCTTAGTCAGCCTATTTGATCTTAATGTGTTTCAGTAATTTAACCCTTTCATAAGGGTGTCTGTGATTTCACAATAGGCTCACTTGCTTTGCCTTGTGGCATATTACATATGTACATGTCTATCTTTTCCCCACGCAGAGATGATTGCGGGTACTTTCCCATTCCCACACTACAAGGTAAACAGTCTAAATATCGAGTTTTAAATATCGACTAGCACAAATATCGAGTTCAGAATATCGTCTGTCAAAAATATCGACAGTCAGAATTTCGTGGACAAGAATATCGAGTCTAAGGTAAGTAATATCGTTTTTAAAAATATCGAAGTTGTTAATATCGTTTTAAAAAATATCGAAGTCATTAATATCGTTTGCAAAAATATAGTTGTTAAAAATATCGTTGTTTTAGTTAGTGTTATGTATTTTAGTGTTTATTTTAAATGTATGTGCTATATTTGTTTGTCTAAGTATTGCATTTATTTTTTATGTATGTGTTACATTTTTAGAAGTTACTAATTGTTTTTTATTTACATTTTGCGTTTTAGTTCCGTAGCGGGTTGTGGGATTATAGGGGAATAGGGTGGGAAGTAATTTAAATATAATTAATTGATTTTTAATTTTATTTGAATTACATTTTGCGTTTTAGTTCCGTAGCGGGTTGTGGGTTTATAGGGGAATAGGGTGGGAAGTAATTTAAATATAATTAATTGAATATTAATTTTATTTGAATTACATTTTGCGTTTTAGTTCTGTAGCGGGTTGTGGGTTTATAGGGGAATAGGGTGGGAAGTAATTTAAAAATAATTAATTGAATAATAATTTTTATTTATTAGTATTTATTTACATTTTATTTTATAGTGTTAATTATGGTAATTAATTAATTACTAATTAATGAATAATTGGCTGTTAATTTTTATTGATTAATTAATTGGCAAATATGTTAATTGTGTAGTTTTTTTAGGAGTGGGTTGTGGGTTTATAGGGGAATCGGCTGGGAAGTAATTTAATTTTAATATATTTATTAATATTTAATATCTACTATTTTTATTTATGATTTTATAGTGTTCATTGTTTGAATTAATTTATTAATATATAATTATATTTTGATTGTTAATTGTTATTAATTAATTAATTAATTGTTAATTAATTATGTTAATTGTGTCATTTTTTACCCCTCCGCTATCCAACACTTTCCCTACTGTTGCAATCACTGGAGTGTGAATAGTAATTTTTACCCCTGCGCTATCCAATGCTTTCTCTACTGTTGCACTCGCTGGAGTGGGAATAGTAAATTATTTCCCTCCGCTATCCAACAGTTTCCCTACTGTTGCACTCACTAGAGTGAGAATAGTAATTGTTACCCCTACTCTATCCTATACTTTAACTAATTTTGCACTTGCTGAAGTGGGATTAGTAAATTAATCCCCTCCGCTATCCGACACTTTTATTTTATTTTTTATCTATTTATTTGCAAAGTTTTATATAGCGCTGGCTAGACCCGGAGGTATCAGAGCGCTTTACATGAGGATCAGTGAGTTACAGGTTCCATAATTACATAGACAAGTATAGACATAGGAGAAAACAAGAAACATGAGATTACACAATAATGTGAGATTATTAGCGTCTTATGGGGAGTGAAGAGGTAGAGGGGGAATGGTAAACGGGGGTAGGGAATGCAGGTAGGAAAACACAACGGGGAGGCGAGGAAAGCGATGTCCGATGTCCGGCTGGGTAGGTGCCGGCCGAGGGGTGAACCAGAGCCAAACTCCTCTATAGCTGCATATGACAGCTCCACCGGGCATCAGCCAAAGTTGCTCGGGCACCGCGGCTTTACATGAGGATAAGCGAGTTACAGGTTACAAAATTACATCAGTTGCAGGAGCTAAGAATAAACGTAAGGAGAAAAACAGTGATTACACAGTAACAAGAGATATTAACGTATCAGCTGGAAAGGGGAGGTAGCCACAGGATCACGGAGGGAGGAGGTGGTGGAGGGAAGGAAACACAACGGGGAGACGAAGAAAAACTATGTCCAATGTCCGGCTGGGTAGGTGACGGCCGAGGGGGTGAACCAGAGCCAAACTCCTCTATAGCTGCCTAAACAGCTCCACCGGGCATCAGCCATGTTGCTCAGTCTCCACGGTAAGTACAATATTCATGGTTTCCGCCCGGGGGCCCTCGTCATAGCTCCATCTGCCGCACCAGTCCCGTTGTTACTGGGAAACCCTGAGCGTAATTCAAACATCAAGCGGTGATTGCTCCGTGGCGCTTGTCCAGCTGGTTCCTCAGACCATGCTGCAGCGCGTTCCATGCCTCCCTCAATAGTTCCTGTATTCCAGTGCGATCAAACATTAAGATGGGGAGATGTTTGGCAGGCTGACTCTTTCAAGGCAGGCTGTTTCTGGCAGAATATGGTAGGATCTGAGTCTCAATGACCTGAGCCTCTCCAATCCGTTAAAACTGTGCACTCTTCATTAAGGCTAGGCATGCAGCAACATCAGGAAATGTGGGGGCCCGGGCCTTTCATCAGCAGGCAATAGTAGATCACTGTTCTCGGGGCTCTGTCCCAGGCAGCCGCCATCTTAGAGTCAGGCAGCCCCGATCTCCAGTGTTCACGGCTCGCCCGCTCTCACGATCATCAGTTTAATCCCCGGTGAGTTTATCCTGCTCTTCCACTTTTACAAAGGCTCACCGGTATGGCAGCTGTTCCTCCTGAATTGGACTCGGGCTGCTCCGTTCGGTCCCACGTGGGCTTCAGGAATCGCGGCCGACTACCGCCCTCAAACTTATCCGATTTCTGCCGAGGGCATCTTCTCCTCCGATTCCAGTGCTGCGGCCTCACGTCCTGCTGCGTCCTAGAACTGCTGCTGGGCTTGGGCTCGCGTTCGTTAAACAGCAAGCGCCGCCGAGGAGCATTCCGCCATCTTGTCTCTCCATGGAAGCCCACCAGACTGTTGCACTCACTGGAGTGGGATTATTATTTTTTACACCTACGCTATCCAACACTTTCCCTACTTTTGCACTCGCTGGAGTGGGAAAAGTAAATTATTCCCCTGCGCTATCCAACACTTTCCCTACTGTTGCACTCCATGGAGTGGGAATTGTAATTTTCACTCCTTCGCTATCCAACACTTTCCCTACTGTTGCACTTGCTGGAGTGGGAATAGTAAATTATTCACCTCCGCTATCCAACACTTTCTCTACTGTTGCACTCCCTGGAGTGGGAATAGTAATTTGTATCCCTGCGCTATCCAACACTTTCCCTACTGTTGCACTCGCTGGAGTGGGAATAGTAAATTATTCCCTCCGCTATCCAACACTTTCACTACTGTTGCATTTGATGAAGTGGGAATAGTAATTTATTCACCCCCCTATCTAACACTATCCTTACTGTTGTAATTAATGTAGTGTAAAATGTAGTTTTAAAAATTAATAAATATTTTAATATTTTAATTTATAATATATATATATATTTTTTTTTATGTTAGAGGTGTATGTATATATATATGTATTTATAATTTTTAATAAATTTCTAACATTTTATAATTTATTGAATTAATTATTTAATAATAATTATTAAGTAAATATACATATTACATTTTATATATGTATGTTTAATTTATTTTTACATTACATTTATTACTTATAATTGTTAACATTTTCTAATAATTATAAATATTTATTTTTAAGTTATATGTATTATTTAATTTATTTACTTTTTTTTATACATAAAAAAACGATATTTTTACAACTATGGGGTATATTAGCAAGACCACGTTAAATTATCGCCGTTTTAGCGGCAGGAAACTGCCGCTAAAACGGCGATAATGGGCTTGCTAATATGCGTTATGGAATTCCAATAGAAGCCCAGGTTAGATGTCCTGCACATCTAACCTGGGCTTCTATTGAATTCTATAACGCATATTAGCAAGCCTATTATCGCCGTTTTAGCGGCAGTTTCCTGCCGCTAAAACGGCGATAATTTTAACGTGGGTCTTGCTAATATGCCCCTATATTTTTGTTTCGATATTTTTGTACTTACCATGATGTAGATAGGATGTCGATATTCTTGACATCGATATTTAGGTTCCGATATTTTGGGACCTCAATATTGTGGTCATCGATATTCTGTCAGTGATTTCTCGCCCAGCACTCATGCTGTATAAGGGGCAGTGCCTCCCAGCCGCCAGAAATAGATTTGGGAGCTGATGGCTGGTGAGATGCTGACCACCGCAGCAGTGCAACACACTCAGCTGCTGTTGGGCTCCACAGGAGGCATTGGTAAAAACCACAATAGAAGTGTGGCAAGTCAAGACCGGCTGGGCTAACACTTGTAGTTGTAAACAGAATAAAGGTGAATTGCCTGCTGATCATCTTGATTAATTAAAACATGTATTTGAATGCTATTCTGGTATTGCTAAGCCTGATAAAAGTGCTCAGTGGTGTTGCTGTTGTTCAAGATCTGCTGCCCAAGTTACAGGAACAACTCCAGACCATCTGCATCGTTGCGGCAGGCCAAAGGCCTATCTGAGCTCATGTCTGTCGGTAACCACTGCTTGGTAGTGCAAGTGAGGAAAAAAAGAATCCAACTAATCTAGATTTATGTCTTTACAAATGCAGTCATTTCAAGAGACAGTGAAAGGGAGAGGATGAAGAGGAGTGGAATGAGCAGATGACGCAAGAGAAGAGGCAAGGTGAAGGAAAGGACGAAGCCAGGGACAGGGCTGAGGAGATCCAGCCCCACAGGGTGGGACTTCATGCTTCAGCTGTGGGCATTTGGGTCACTGAAAACAGGATTGACTCAATTTCACTTTCCCAGTGTTGTTAACCTACCTTTTAGGGCAGCCCAAGGGGTGCAAACTGCTCTGTAAATACCTTGATCCCAGAAGACCAAAACAAACCGTATGTAAAATGTGTTTATTAATGGAAAATCTGGCTCATGCCTTACAGATACTGGTTGTAGCCAATCTGCTTTTAAAACTTCCAAATTTCCCTCATGACCTCTCTCTGGCTTGTTCATGAGACAGATTGATGCTTCACCAAACCCCGCCAACCCCCCACACCCCCCCACCCTGTTGAGTCCCACATCTCCAGCGAACCTATTAGGGAAAAACCTTTTGTGTAAGTTGAATTGTACTGTTTATTGCACCAGTGAAGGTATTTATTTGAATTTGCCAAAAAACAATGAAAATGAAGTTCTGACTGTCCTATGTTAAACCACTGATCCTGCTGATGATGTTGATTGTAAAAATTATGTGCCAAAATATATTTCTGATTTACTTGACCAAGGGCCTTCTACTTCGTGGTGTGCACATGCAAATGATGTCAGATGTGTACTGTTAGCAGCAGCGGTGAAGGTTAAAGTATATCTAATGAAGAAACTGCCCCATATCCCACATTACGTATCACACTCTGAAGCAAAAGCAGGAACTAAACCTGTTATTAGCACTTTGCTCAAGCAAGCAGTCCTGCTGGTTACTGTAAGTGGATGTAATATTCCTATTTTGATGATCAATAAACCGAGTAAAGATATGTACACATTTGTGCAAGACCTGCGATTCATTAATACTGTTATGATACCTAGATACCTTTTGTTCCTAACCCCGCAACCATATTGTCTTGTATTCCAGCCACTGCCAAATAGTTTACAGTTGTTGTGTATGGTACAATTGTTTCTGGGAGGACAACACACCTTAAAATAGACTCAAATCCAATAGCTATATATAGCACAAAAACAATGCATTTTTTTATTTAAACAAATCGTATACAACATTTCCAAAATAGATCTTCTCATATCAGAATATCACAAAATACAGCCTTTGAAGATGGATGTATCCAGCCAACACATGTTTTGAGGGTGCCACTGCTTTTTCAGGGCAGCAACATGATCATTAATATTCAATTAGAATACATTTAATAATTCAAGGCAATAATATGAACAAATAAGAAAAACCTTATATACATACATACTGGACATAATATTTCAATAACAGTCCATATTGTGAGGTATTTTTACACTAAAACACAACAGACAGTCTGATGACCTGTTCCCATGTTATGGTCTAATGTTAGAGTAAACACACTGCAAAATGTATGGGAAATAACCATCACCTGAATAATATTATGGCAAATGCAAGCTACAAGTTAAAATTGAAAACTACAAATATCGATTTCCATGTGGTATATTTCTGTGCTCCATGCTACAAGAAACACTTCTAGTTATCAAAAATAGCTTATCCTCTATGTAGCCGAACATCAACTAAAAGGTAAGAGGAGTAAAGAAAAGAAAGAACGAGGAACAGTTCCACATGCTCAACAATATTGCAATAGCAAGAGAGATACATCAATATTACCCGTAGGAAAAGAGAACAACTGCTCGGTTTCCTCATCCGGTATTCCTTTAATTATCTTAGGTAGGAATTAGAACCAGGTAGGAATTAGATACATTAAATCCTTCCTGCCTCTTCTCTTCTCTCTCTACGGTGATCACCAATGATGAGAAACGCAAGTGGTGAGTCAAATTCATTAACAAAGACCCAGCTGGGGTTGCCCCCATGAAATCCTAGTCCCAGCTCTCCCCGTGCTGCTGCGTCGCTCTTGCTCCTGTCTTCTTGCTTTTTCCCTGCCTTTTGAGTGCCTTTTCCTTGTTTTCCCTCATTTTTGTTGCTTTAGCCTTGCTTTTCGCTGTTTTTTGAGTGCCTTCTCCTTACTTTTCCCTTATTTTCATTGCTTTTTCTTGCTTCCCTCCGTTTTTGAGTACCTTCTTGCTTTTTCCTCATTTTCACTGTTTTCTCCTTGCTGTTTCACCAGTTTCTTGAGTGCCTTCTCCTTGCTTTTCCTTCGTTTTCACTGCTTTCTCCTTGTTCTTTCCCCCTTTTTTGGATGCCTTCGCCTTGCTTTCCCCTAGTTGTCATTGCTTTCTCATTTTTTCCCTCATTGCTGTTCTTGCCTGCCGCCTTTTTCCCGCCTCCCGCCTAGCCCCACTCACCGTCTCCCAGTGCCCCTCTCTCCTCCCAGGCCCTGCTTAATGAGGGCCGCAGCACGACCCCATTGAGCAGGCCCCAAGCCCAGCTCTCCCCGTGCTGCTGCATCGCTCATGCTCCTTTCTTCTCCTTGGTTCGGGAGTGCCTTCTTTTTGATTTTCCCTCATTTTGACTGCTTACTCCTAGCTTTTTCCCCTGTTTTTTGAGTGCCTTCTCCTTGCTTTTACCTCCTTTTCTCTGCTTTCTCTTGCTTTTCCCCGCGTTTATTTGAGTGCCTTCTCCTTGCTTTTCCCTTGTTTTCACTGCTTTCTCCTTGCTTTTTCACCTGTTTTTTTAGTGCCTTGTCCTTGCTTTCACCTCGTTTTCATTGCTTTCTCCTTGCTTTTTTCCCCTCATTGCAGCTCCTGCCTGCTGCCTTTTTCCCACCACCCATTTTATTATCGTTTTATTTTTAAATTTTTTAAATTGCTGGCGGGTGGGGCGACGCACCTCCGCCATAGCGGAAGAGCCGCCGCTGTGTCTGTGAGAGAGTGTACTAGTTGAAGGGACTGCAAGTCAGAGAGGGTAAGGTGTTGGGCTCATTCACTACAGTATGTGGAGACCCTGGAGAGGGTGAAAATCACTTTTGAGACTGGTACAACAAACCTCCAGGGGTGTGCCACTTTGCCCCTAGAGGAGGCAGTACCGGAGGGCAGGAACAGTGTAAGGATATATGTCGCTCTAAGTAGCATTTTGCTGTTGGAGCATTCCCCACCCACAAAGTTATTTGGTGTCACCTAAGGCTGTTTACATTACCTCACCTCAGGACAGGGCCAGGCCTGCCCTAAGCCATTTGGACAGGAACCAGTAGTATGTGCAAGAAGAACAGATGGGTACTAGGTCAGTTCAGATCTCCTGAATGGTGTCCCCAGGAGGTGCCTCGCCAATTAACTATTATAAAGGTATATGGCCAGCAACCTTGTCTTTCATCGGGACATTGAACAGTCCTTGAATTGTCCTCTTTCATATGCCCTGAGTAGGTGTCAGACCCTCCTATGGTTGTTGGCCCGATGACGTGGGAATAGGATCCGGCTTTGTATTCTACTGCATGCAGTGCAGCCCAATCCCATGCATGTTTGCCAGGAGGGGTTATGGGATGGTCACTCCCTCATTTTACACCCACATTTTGTGCACTGTCTGCCCTCAACAATGCCCTACATTGTCCTCTAGGCAGAGGCGAGTAAAGGAAGCAACAGGGACTAGGAGTGGGTAGGCCTGGGGTCTCAGCATAAGCAAGCAACAAGGAATCCAGATGTTATCAAGGGTCAGATGTACTAACTTTATTTTCCAATTAGGAATTTGCGACTAGAGCCACAATTTCCACATTACAAAATCAAATGTGCACACCTACAGCTGATCCTATTTTTTTAAGATTTGCTTCCTTAAACTAGCATTTTGCAATTCGGTTCCAGTCGCAAACTGTAAATGTCGCACAGGCAGTAACTGATGACATCACAATCAGGAAGTAGCTGTTTGTTCCACATTGCAAACAAGAGGAGTTCCTAGGAAAAGAGAAGACCCAAAAAGAGTCTGCCTCAATCCTTGTTAATAGAAAGCCAGGAAGGTAATCGAGAGGAAGGAGCATGTATACTGAAGCAAAAATTCAGTGACAAAGAAAATTTGATCCTTGTGGAAGAATGTGTGGCTACAATCAGTGGTTTGGCAAAGTGACGCTAACAGTACCTGAAGCCACCTATAATTTAGCCAAAAATAATTTAGACAAGAATTCAGAAATAAATGCATGCAGTTGGGGTGACCACTAGAAGCATAAAAGAAATTTGAAAATGTTAGTGTGATCTTCGCTCCAGAACTAGAGAGAAGCTTGCCAGTGGAAGGAAGCTACCAGCACTGGAGGTGGTCTATCCTCTCAGCCACAACCCACACCTTTGAATGAGGATATCAAAAGCACTTTGGTTCCAGAGGCTGAGTCAAGATTAACATCTATCGGTACTTCAGAACCTGTGCAGCGACCTTCAGGTTAGTTTTTTAAACTTTTTACTGGCAACATGTTTTAAAATGACATATATTGTAGATTGAGCAATCAATGTTAGAAGTTCAAAAACGCCATTGGACGCTATAAAGGAGATTGTTAATAAAAACATAAACGATTGTCCTCTGTAAAACAAATAGTATAAGCAACATGACAAAGGCAGTAACTTCTTTATGTGGAGCAATCTATGAAGAGAACCTCAATCAAAATCCAATGGAGGCATGTCAATAAATCAGCTACCGGTTATTAGCAGACAAACCATTAATTTACAGAAGGAGAGAGCACACTGCAGCAAGAATCTGCCTCAAGGATTGGGTCAGGTTACTTCATCACTGGATGGACATGCTTTAAACCACGCAGGCATGTTCCAGTGATCAGGCTACTTATTTTAGGAAAGTGAGGAGGCTTCTGGCCTTGTCTGTGTCTGAGGTTCGAAGGACAAAGCGTACTAGAAGTTGTGCATCTGAAACTGGAGGGGAGGGTCTGAGTCTACCAGAGACAGACCCACTTCATCCAAAGGTAGAAAGAGACATTAAAACCTTGAATTTTATGAAGAAAATATTTTCTTAATTAAGATTCATATTTCAAATACGAAAAAATATGCTTAAGGGAGTTGTCTCTGATTTTCTTTCACTAAAACTTCTTAAACAAAGAAAAAATGCTGTTTATGATTCAGAAATTGTTGCCTTTGTCATTTTTTTTGGTTAAAAAAATACTTACCTTAGAAATAGTTTATAGTTATGTATATACAACTATCCCTTCCTTCTGCAGCCTTTGTGGCAATTTGACTGGGGTGGTGGCATGGTGAATCATCTTCATTCAAACAGTCATCATCTGACTGCATTGGCAAGCCTTGTAATGTAGCTTATGTTGTGGAACATAGCACAACTTGTAACAATCCTACATGTAATATCAGGGGAATACTGACAGACACCACCGCTCTTAAGAAAACACCTGAATCTGACATGTACAAGTCCAAAAGTGCACTCTATTATTGCCCTTTTATGCCTGTGTGCAAAAGTGATATCTTCTTTCACAACTTAGCTGTTACTGCTTTGAGGTATGGTGTCATATTCCAAGGACGAACAGCATATGCACTGTCACCTCCAACAGAGGTTATTTAAATAATGTTTGTTTTCATTCATTTTCAATTTTTTTTTCTTATCTTATAGGTAGCCATCTCATAAGTCACCTCTTGAACGATGGTTCAACAGGCCACAGCACTTGGCTATGTAACCGTCATTGGTACTCCCTAGAAATGTTTCTACAAAGTCAGTAATTAGATAACCTCCATTTAATACTATTTGGATATTTAAAGAACGCTAATGTTTGCAGTTTCTGTATAGATATTTAGTTGCACTTGGTTGAGGTGCTAAACACACAAACCATCCACATAACCTATTATTTGGGGAAAATTATTAATTCTATAACACTCCAACATTGTTGGCTGTGAGGTGAGTTTGGAAACCAATGTGGTTGTTTATTATAAGCAACATTCCATCTAGAAAGTTGCAAAAAACACCTTGGAAGTGAGCTCTGTAATACCCTTCTGCTGTTTCTACTACACCCTGATAAAAACCCTAAAGCCAGAAGGTGAAGGCAACAAGAAACCTCAACAAGTGTGATCATGAAATCATTTCTCTGTGTCCCGACCCAGAGAGTTTGTGACACTACATCCAAAGCTGCCAACTTTGGAACTGGGGAACCAAGGGGCTGATTACGTTGGCGATCTGTCGGTGGTGGGTTCACCGCCATCGCGAGGCCATTTTCCGCCCGCCATATTATTAAGGCGGGCGGTACCGTGGCGGTCGGAAACGCCGACTGCCACGTATCCGACGGGCTCCTTGAGCACGCTGGTGCAGCGGAGAGCCTCCCTATCCCTGAAATGGTGGCGGTGCCTACCAGGCACCGCCATAGGGATTACGATGGTCCATCTCCACCAGCCTTTCCATAGCGGTTCACCCGCCATGGAAAGGCTGGCCGGGATGTACTTTGGGGGCCCCCTCGGGCACTGTGGTTTTGGATTTGGGGGCACCTGTGGTGCCCCCCTACGTTTCCCTGCACCGGCTTGTAGTGCAGGGAAAAGCGAAACCTGTCTTTTTTCCATTGCGGGGGTGCTGCAGCCAGCAGCACCCGCCGCAATAGAAAAAATTCCTTTTGCGACCGCCGAGGTGGCGGCTGCATTGTAATTTGATATGTGGGACCGCCGCCTTATAGGCGGGCGGTCCCCATCCCCAGGACGATTGTAATCAGGCCCCAAGTTCGAGTCTCAGCGTCTGCTCAATATCCTGTTATTCTGGGCAAATACCTTAATCTCCCGTGCCTAAAAATAATAATTAAAAAAATTACTGTGACCTTGTCTGATCAACTGGTGCTCATGTAAAGCACTCCGATACTTTTGGGTCAAGTTTGCACTATAAAAGTGCACAAACAAACAAGTAATGGGTCTAACTCAGCTATAAATCCAAAATAACAGTAGTACTAAGCCTATATTTCCCAAAAATCTCCTCCTCAGTCTGTTGAAACAAAGTTAATCTAACTAAAAATTCTCTTCTGTCTTCTTCTCTGTAGTGGAGCAAAACCCTCACTTGTATTCGCAAATATAGAGATTGGGTAATTGCTCAGTTCACTTCACTATTTTTGCAACAGTACTCTACATCAAATTTTGTACATCTGAAATACATGTTTTTGTGGTTGCAAACCATGCTGTGCATGATCTGTGATTCGCAAAACAGTAGGACATATGGCGCAATGTTCCCACAGCTTAATCCCCTTAGAATGGATAGATCCCAGTGCGTCACAATAGACTGTGATACCTATGTAAGTGGTATGTTGTCCTACTTCAGGCTTGGCCCGGAATGTCTGGATGGACCCCAACTCCCCCAAAGATATTTATTTCATGGACTAACCTCATGTGAAAGTGCTGTCTGGATCCACCTACCTGTAACATCTCAATAAATAAGCATGGCATACTATGTTCTGTATTTGTATGTATTGAGTGCAATACCTAAACAGCAGACAGAATCCCTTTTTTGCCTGTGGTTCCTAGGGAATAATTCAAATAGACCATTCAGTGCTGCACACATCCACTATAAAGGCATCATGAGCCCACTCCTATCCACCACCACAAGTTGCTGCGTTCTCGGTTTAATCTATTAGACAGGAAAGGAAATTAAGTGAAATATTGGGGTCCCAATTTCACACAGTGGGCCAAATGAATGTTTATATGCGACCATACATGTTGGAAAGCTGCACTGGACTAGTAAGGCCAAATTTGCAACAGAAGAGGCCAAAAGTGGGCCTTTGGGAGCATATCTGTGCAATGGGGGACTGCACTGGACTATTCTCCAGGGATCAACCAGTGCATGTGATGGCTGCGCAGTGCACATGAGGCAACATCTGTGCAAGGCTATACTGAGCATTTTAAGTTTGATCTGTACATGGGGCTGCTACAGTGGACATTTGACTCTCCACAGGGAGGCTGCACTAGGCGTCTGATGCCAAACCTGAAAATGGGGAAGGTACACTGGGCATTTCAGGCTATGGATGTATAAGTTACACTGGACACTTCTACTCTTTACCTGCACTTGAGGGGGGGGGGGTAGTCTTGTGGCACCTGAGCTTGGCATCTCAGAACACCATGTAGGTCATCAGGCTTCCTTCACATAGAACTCTGTGTATGTCCTGGGATATGTCATAGGAGGGCTGAGGGAAGAATGTTAGTACTGTGACATTTGCCCTCAGCATCTTTGTGTGATGGGTGAACATGCTTGACCTCACCCTTTGTTTTCAGACATTGGCACAGGTGCTTTTATACCCTGTGTTGAGGATTATTACACTCTTGTTTATTGAGACGTGTTATGTTTCGTCCCTCTGGACGCTACCGCTCAGACTCATAGAGGCTTAGGCAGGCTTGAACCCGTGTTGTTGATGGGATCTTCTCTGTGGAATAAACTAATGTCTTTGCACTATCTTAATGTATCCTGATGAAGTTCTTTTATTGGATACTACAAGTCTCTTGCATCTAAAGCTAAGTATGTATATGAGGCGGCTACAGTGTGAACTTGAGGATAAACTTACAGATGGGGAGGCTGCATTGAGCATATGATGCTACTTTGGTACAAGGGGCAGCTGCACTATGTATTGGATGATCACACTGTGCATGTTGAAGCTGCACTCGAAATGTAATCCTACACTTGAGACTATACCTTAGCAACACAAGGCTATGATCTACATGTGGTTGCTGTGCATAGCATGGGCGTATGGTGGCTGCGTCTGGCCATTTCAGGCTACATCTGGGCATTTGAGACTGTGTCTGGGCATTTCATGCAGTGCTCAGATATATGATAGTTGAGCCTGCAAATTTGGTGCATGTTTTGTGCTTTTGGGGCTGGACCTAGGAATTTGAGGCTACGTTTAAGCATGTAAGACTTTCCTTCAGCATACATTTAATGCGTCTGCACGCTGGCTTTTTGATGTCGTGTTTAAGCATTTGCTTTTTTGCCTGGGTGGATGCTGAAGGCCAAAAATGGTTATCGGAGTCTGTAATTGGGAATTTAGGATTATTTGTGGCTATTTGGGGTGGTGCTAGGGTATCGGTGGTGTGGCTGGGCCTATGATGGTTATGCCAGTCCATTTGATAGTTGTGCCTTGAATTGGGTACGTGTTTGTCAATTTGTTACCGCTCATGTGCTTTTGCTGCTGTGTTTGGGCATTTGATGCTATAGCCAGGGCCACTGAAATCATGCAATTTTGCAGCCGTTGCATTTCCTGCATAATTATGGTTTTGCCACAATTACCACATAATCCATCCTCCCCTGCATAATCTTCAGATTTTAACAAAAAAATATTTCTAGCTCAAGCAAATCAAATGTTCCTTAAAACACGCTGACATATGTTGCCATGCAGTGGAACGCCCCTTCTAAAGGGTGAATGGTCACCTTTATGTTGTTTATTGCTGTATTTGGGGGTTAAACGGGTACTAACGGGTTGAAAAATTTGCTCAAACAGTTTTAACATGTGTACAAATCAAGCAATACTACCATAAAATATTCAACAGTTTGTCACATAATTTGCCTTTTCTTGCCACATAATTTTGTCAATCCTGCTGCATAATTTGTCCCTTCCTTGCCACATATTTTCAGTAGCTCTGTTTATAGCAGAGAAACGTTACACCAATCTTAGAGGTTTATACATCAGCTGGCAACTATACATACTGAAAAAAATCATAACAAGCATCAACAAAGATTTGTGAAAGCGAATTGTTTTGGCTTCAATAAATTGTGCATATTGAAAACAAATGACCAAGCCTGGCTAATGCACACAACATGTGTACAGCACAGGATGCCCCAATGCTAGCAGGATGCAGAAAGCCAACAAAGGGCAGGGAGAGGGAACCAGCCTACCACTCACAACCAGGAAGAATACAGGCAGTGCTGTTGCAGCGTAATCATACTTTTTAAGGGTTTGCTTTTACTTTGATTCAAGTTTATAGACTTTTCATACAATTAAGCATAATAAATAAGTAAAATTATGAATCCATAAAAAGTTCAATGTCTTATAGTCACAAACATTTCTCAATATTTATTTGAAATCAAGCCACTGACAAGAGCTTTTTCTAAATTTTTAAGTGGATAAAGAAAAAACATTACATCATCAGTTGTTCGACTCGTAATGTAAGGTGGATTTGTAGAGCACTGTTTGTCACCTGTGAGGGTATCCAGGCGCTGAGTATGTGAGTGTAGGTGTGTGGTGAGGCTGGGCATGAGTACAGGCTGTCTCGATGGTCCCGCAAGCCAGGTCTTTAGCTTCTTACGGAATTTAAGAAGTGAGGAGGAGGCCCTCATGTGTTGGGGGAGGTCGTTCCAGGATTTGGCAGCTTGGTAGGAGAATGATCGACCTCCCATTCTGCTTCTGTGGATGTGGGGTGTGTGTACGAGTGAGAATGATGCAGAGCGAAGTTGCCTGGTGGGTTGGTGGAAGTGAAGCCGGTGATTGAGGTATGCGGGTCCCGTGTTGTGTAGTGACTTGAATGCATGTGTGAGAAGTTTGAACTGGCAGCGCTTCTGGAGGGGCAGCCAGTGGAGCTCTCCGAGGAGTGGTGTTGTGTGGTGTGGGTTTGGTGAGGGAGGTCGAAAAGATTCTGGCTGAGGCGTTTTGGATGCTTTGAAGAAGATGGGTTGGGATGCCGGCTTGGAGTGCATTGCTGTAGTCCAATCTGCTTGGGATTAGAGTTTGCGTGATCATGCGTCTGGTGTCCAGTAGGAGCCACTTGAAGATTTTATGTAACATGCGGAGGATGTGGAAGCATGAGAAGGTGACAGAATTGACCTGTGGCTTCATGGTGAGGTTGGTGTCCAGGAAGAGGCCTACGTTCCTAGCTTGGCTGGTTGGGGTGGGTCTGAGTCCAAGTTTGGCGGCCCACCAGGTGGAATCCCATTGTGAGTTCTTATTCCCGAAGATCAACACTTCAGTTTTGTCGGTGTTGAGCTTGAGGCAGTTTTATTTCATACAATTGGCCACGCTGGTCATGTATTGTTTGAAGTTTGTCTTTTTGGTGATGGTGTCATCTGAGAGTGTAAAAAGGGGCTGGGTGTTGTCAGCATACCAGATGATGTTCATTCCGTTGGATCTGATGATGTTAGTCAGAGGAGTCATGTACATGTTAAAAAGTGTGGGGCTGAGTGATGATCCCTATGCGACTCCGCAGATGAGGTCCTTGGGTTCCGATGTGAACAGCGCAAGCCTGACTTGTTGAGTTCTTCCGCAGAGGAAGGAGTCTATTCATTTGATAGCTGGTCCTTGTATTCCCACTGTGTGTAGTCTGGCAATGAGTGTGTGGTGGAAGACGGTGTTGAAGGCAGCGGAGAGGTCAAAAAGGATGAGGGCGGCAGTCTGTCTACAGTCGAGGATGGTGCGCTTGTCATCTATGGCAGCGATGAGGGTTGTTTCAGTGCTGTGGTTGTTTCAGAATCCTGATTGCGAGTCGTCTAGGAGTTTGTGGCATTCTAGGTGGTCAGAGAGTTGTCTGTTGATGGTCGACTTGATGACTTTGGCTAGGAAGGGGAGCAGCAAGATGGGTCAGTAGTTGCTAAGTACTTTGGGGTCGCTGAATGTTTTTTGAGTGGGTTGTCGATACGGTGGGGCCAGGGGTCTGTGGGTGTCCTTGAGTGGCCTTTCTTTATTATTGCTGCAGTGTCCTTGATGGAAAGAGGGTGCCATGCTGTCAGTTGGTAGTCTTTGGTTGATGAGGTTAACAGGCTGGGAAGGTCAATTGGGGGTTGCTGGGTTTTGAAGTTACTGTAGATCTTGAGGATTCTTTCGTGGAAGAAATCGGAGAGGTTGTTGCAGAGTTCTTGTGTAGGGGTGATGGTGTTGGTTGTGGGTGTTTGGTTGGTGAATTCCTTGACGATGGTGAAAAGTTCAGTGCAGTTATTGGAGCTAGATTCGATTCACAAGGTCAGGGCCTTTTTCTTGGTCTCTCTCTGTTGATGGAGATATTGTCTAAGTGCGGCCTAGTAGGTGTTTCTTGCGGTGGATCCTCGGGTGGTTTTCCTTTTCCTTTTGAGTTGTTTGCAAACTCTCCTGGATTCTCTGAGGTCAGACTTGTGTTCGTACGAAACAAAGGACGTTAAAACAACTTGTAAGGAGCAAAAATATAGGGCACAATGGCAAAATATGCCTTGGTGTAGAAATCTTCTGATCTCAAGGTGACATTCAATTGGAGGAAAGCATAAAACCCCACAGGCATCTTCAAAAGAATATATCTAAATATGGAATTAGGTACAAGCAGTAAGTAGGGAGTAATTCCGAATGCAAAATTTTAAGTAGAACACAGAACAGACAACTTTTAAGGCCTGATTATGAATCAGATGGATTCCTGTTCCCACCAATCATGACTGGGAAGATCGCTCTGCAACGTTTTTGGGAGCTGCACATCGCATTTTATTGCCAGTCCCTGATTTGGTGAGCACGCTGCACTTTCAGCCCGGCCCCTGGACGCCGGTACTTAATACAGAGTCGGTCACGGAAGGGGTGAGATCGCTTTGCAATGTTTTTGGGAGCTGCACATCGCACTTTATTGCCAGTCCCTGATTTGGTGAGCACGCTGCACTTTCAGCCAGGCCCCTGGACGCCGGTACTTAATACAGAGTCAGTCACGCAACGCGGGACACGCGCGGATGGAGCACGGGCAAAGATTGGCCCGGTCTGAGTCCGACAGAGGCCGGGCAGGGCCACCCCCCCCAAGTCGATACGGTCATATATGGACAAATATATGCGTAAGCACCCATAGAACAATATACCATTTATTACCATCTGTGGGGTCTAGGAAAAAGTAAGGAAATGACTAAAAGAAAGCTGGGTCACACAGTTACGGGGGAAAACTCCGATTTAAAATTGGCGGACAAACATCATTGTTGACATACTTGACTGGTGCAATGGGGGCGATTGAAGAACAAATCAATACGGTAGAGGAATCATTGACAAAAGGGACGAAAGGGAGGCGGGGCAGGCAAACGGAAGAGAATGGTGTACTGATTACATCTGTTATACACTCAAGTGACAGCCAGATTGTACAGGGTGTGCAAAATGGGTGCAGGCAAGAGATTTCTGAGTGTATAGATGTGAGTGATTTACGAGATGATTCCCAACCTCCCCTGAAGCGAAGTAAGAACCCAGATATGATCGAGGGTAATGCGCGTGGGAAATCGGTGGGAAAGAGCCCGGTTAGTTGGTCTAAAAATCTGATATTAAAGAAAAGAAAATTACAGGGCAAACAGCCATCATCAAAATAACTTGCCCGTAAAAATATTGTCAGTACGGGTATACCTTCCCTGAGTACCCAAATTGAAGTTCAAACCATGTTATTGGAAAAAATATCAAAGAGAGATAGAAGAAGTGTATTGTCATATGGTTGGGGCCCTGGGGAATTTAACAGATAGAGTAGCAAACTTGGAAGGGCATTTAAGTGGAATAAATAAACCGACCATAGGGGGGGTGCACTTGCAAGGTAGTGATACACCAAAGTTTATACATACAGGGAGACAAACGAATGAGCCCACTAAAATGAATGTTAGACCTACCCTTAATAGTGCTATTATCCATGTTGCAACTAGATTATCACCTGAAAGATCCATTCACCCCAGGAAGGACTCCCATTCAATAGATGGTGCAGACAGACTGGAATCGGAGAAGATTAGAGCAAATACTAATACTAACATAGGGGCATTTCTAACTAGGTCGAGGTTAAATCTAGAGAGCACAGTGGTGATCGCCTTGATTTACCACCAGCAGCCACACCCTATGTAGTAATCTTGGCCAATGTACCAATGAGACATATTTTAGAATCTGAACCTTGGGAGGAACTCCGTAATAAGTCCCTGCACTGGTTAGGAAGACAATCTGGTCTTAATGATGCTTTGTTCAAACATTTTAAAATAGCAAGAAGAGTTAGGTGGCTGGGAAAGGAACGAAAAGCTTTACATGGAGATTGTATAGTTCTGACATTCAGTGATCCTATGCTAGTGCACGCGATTCTTGCTAGGGTATGAAATGTATCTTATAAAGATAACGAAATTAATGTCCTACCTTTAGGGGCTTTCTATCCCCCCAAATCATTCTCTCCCAAGCTTCCTGCTAGTACCCATGTAAGGGATTCTCGTACTGACTTAACAAAGCCATGGTGTATCCCACTCCATAACCGTTATAATCTGTTAACCTCAATGAAAGATTTAGATTGACCAACAGTAAAGCAAGGGGGAGAGGATGGTCATAGAAAGGTGAATTTGACATCTATATTGGGCGAGATCTCGTATGTACAGTGTCACGCTATTGATACCGTGCACGAGGTAGAAAGAGAACACATGCAGTGCCCATATGAAGAGGGAGGGGAAAGATATGAAAACTATGCCATGGCACAAGGCAATACTGGAAAAGGATCTAGTAAAATAAAAATATTAATCACGCAAGGGGATAGCCAAAGGAGAGACATGACCCTTATTGAACCAGGAGGAGGGCAGACAAAACTAAATACCACCAAACTTTGTAAAATACTAACGTGGAACATCGCGGGACTTACCACTAAAGTAAAAGATCAACAGTGGCTAACTTATATATATGAATTTTCTGTAATCTGTCTCCAAGAAACCTGGGTAACTGGAGAACATCATATAAATGGCTTTTAAACTTTTAACACGCCAGCCCCTATTAGTAATCAGGGGCGAAATAAAGGGGGTTTATGTACCTATATCTCCAATGTGGCAGGTTTCACCAACGTGAAACTTGTAAATGCGTCTGACTACTATCAGATACTAATGATGGGTATAGGGGAGAAGGGGTTGTAATGTTAATAAATTTCTATAACAATATTCCTAAAGCACAGATGAAGAATGTCTTTGCGGACTTTTGCCAAACATTAAAAATTATAGATGGAAAAACGCCTGAGGATATGTTTATCTTATGGGTGGGTGATTTTAACTGCTTTTTATGCCAACATAGCCAGCAGGGGATCTGTGGCCTAGGCAACTACAAGGAAGAAATATTGACACACTTTTCACATACAGTTGTAGGGGACTTGTTAAATGATATAATTTTTCAATTCGATTTGGGATATGCAAACGAACTATGTCGACCGTTTGTACCTTTTGAGCCTACTTTTAATGGGAGAGGTTGTAATTCTATAATTGATTTTGTTATAATGTCAAAAAGATATTCGTGTATTATTTCCTCTTGTGAAACTCTTGATATTTTAATGAGTGACCATTACCCAATTCGATTAGATCTTAGTATGAAAGTCTTATTAACAACTATGAGTAATGATACCACTTATAATTATAATTACAATATTAATCTAGCCAACACAAATGGATACACATTGAATTGGGCAAAAGTGGATCCTGTGGCCTTTCTTAAACAATTAGTTAAAAAAAGGTCATTAGATGACATTGAAATTTGCCTATCACAGACGAGGGATGACGTAGAAATTTTGAATGCTTTTATTAAGATAACCGATGAGGCTCGAGATCTATTAAAGAAGGAGCAGCGGCAAGGAATGTATAAACCACAGGGTTGGTTTGACAGAGATTGCAGCAAGGCCCACTCTCATTTGAAAAATGTCCTTCATAGTAAAAATAGATGTAAGGAAGAAGTAAGACAGGCAAGAGCTGCATACCGATTAGCCCTAAAAAAGCGCAAGATACAATTAAAAAAGGAAGCATGGCAGGCCCTGCATCAGGCATGCCTAAAGAAAGATACCATCGGTTTCTGGAAAGCGGTCAATGCACCCTTCTTTGTGAATAGGGAGACCGATATTATAGATCTAGTTATTACTGAGCAGAAATGGGTGGAATTTTGTGCGGGCCTCTATAATGATGAGACCATTGATTCTAACAAGACAGCTCCAGCCATAATGGGGATTGAAGAAGATGTGCAGCCAAGAATATTTCCTCTAGATATTGATATCTCCCTTGAGGAGGTTAGTAGGGCTATAACCGAGAGTGCTCCAGGGAAAGCACCGGGCCGGATGGCGTCCCAGTGGACGTCTATAAAACTAATATAGCGTTATGGGCCCCGCTTTTAACGAATGTTTTAAACAGTTGCAATCGCCACAGGTTTATTCCTACCTGGACAGATGCAGTTGTGATCCCTATTTTTAAAAAAGGAGACAGAAATGACCCAAGCTGCTACCGCCCAATCTCTTTATTGGATGCCTTTATGAAAGTTGCAGGGAGGGTTATCTTAAACAAATTACAGTCATGGGCTGAAGAAAAAGGTGTGCTATCGATTTATCAATATGGATTTCGTACAGGTCTCGGTACGATTGAACAGGGACTAAATTTATCATTAATTATTGCGAAATATACATTAGCAAAGGAGGGCAAACTTTTCTTAACGTTTGTTGATTTAAGCTCCGCATTCGACTGCGTCAAACACGAAAAGTTGTGGAGCATCCTCCAAGAAATGGACGTTGATCCACCCCTGCTATTGTTTATTAAGGAATTGTATAGGGGGGCAGGGGCGAGGGTGCGATATGGGAGACAGGGGAAGTGTTCAACTAAGTTTTGTATTAAAAAAGGGGTGAGACAAGGGTGTATACTTGCCCCTTTTCTTTTCTCGTTATACATTAATAGCTTAGGACAAATTCTGATTGATCAAAGACAAGACTATCCTATCATTCAGAATACCCCTGTCCCCATTTTATTGTATGCGGATGACGCAGTTATTATGGCGCGGACGCGGATAGGTTTACAAAGAACTGTGACCAATTTTGTTTAATATATGAAAGAAAGGGGCTTAAAAGTTAATATCACAAAGACCTACACAATGAGCTGTGGAACCAAGAGGAGTAAAATATGTGACATTTTTATTGACAATAAAAAAATTGAAAGTACGGACAGATTTTCTTACCTGGGAATTAACTTTGACAGGAAGGGGTCATGGAAACCGGCTATTAAGGCAAGGAAACTTACCTTCTCAAGAGCAATAGGAGCAGTTATGAATTTCTCAAAGAAATTAGGCTGCAGGCCAGTCCCTGAGTTACTGGATATTTATAAATCTAAATGCATTTCAACTGCGACATATGGGGCAGGTATCTGGGGTATCGCAGAGTCACAAGATATTCAACTCTGTGAAAATGCTTTTATCCGCTATGTGTTGGCGGTCCCTAGTTCTACTGCCACATATAACTGCCATAGGGAACTTGGCCTTACTTATATCACTGATATAATTAAAATTAATCCCCTCCTAATGTGGCATAAGGTATGGGCATCCGTGGAAACAGGTTTTAACAGAGATGTAATTTTAGATTGTATTAAACTGGATAAGGTGGCTAGTATCCCATGGATTAGTTATATAAAAAGGATGTCGTATGAGATTGGCCATCCAGAATACTTTGATTCCCCAGCTTGTATGGAAACGATACCTAGAAAAATGATAAAAACGTGTTATCTGAACCACTTAGCGGATAAGCGATGGTGTATAGAAAGAGAGAAACATACAGTAATGGAGAACCATCTGATGACAATTTGTTTAGGAATACAACCGTATTAGGTAAAGGTACAGAGTAGTTTCTGTTGTATGTTTTTAACCCGTTTTCGATGTGGGTCTTTCTTTAGGTTGATTACTTTCCCAGAAACTAATGATTGGTCGAAAAATTTGCCTCTATGTCCGTGTGATGATACTTCTATACAATCGACTATACACTGTACACTGTTTTGTAAATACTATGTTTTACCGAGGAAAACGTTTTTAATATCAATTCTAAGAAGTTGGGGCCTAAGACAATGTAGAATTGCTTTTTTAAGACTACAACTTTTGGAAAATGAACAAATTATTATGGCCATCTCTGCCTTTTTAAGAGCTGTGATCAGATACAGGAATACAATGTAAAGTTCTTCTTTTAGAGTAATGTTACAGTCGTGGTCATGAGAATAGATATGTATTGTTTTAATATTCTGTATCATGGTGCAATTTGTGTTTTCCGCTCTATTTTACTGTGCTTTTATGATTTTTACTGCATCAAAAATCGAATAAAGCGTATTTTGATTTGATTTGACTGGGAAAAGTGGGTGCAGGTACACTGGACCCAATTTTACTGGCTGGTAATTCAGGCCAGTAAAATCACATGAGGCTTTTGTGACAACAGCAGCCAAGCCTCTTTGCTCGCTCCATCCTAAATTTTTCCTCTGGCAGGAGGGAAGCATTCAATGCTCCCCCAGCCAGAACTTTCTCCTTACCTCCTCTACCTTCCTCACTTCACCCCCATCCCACACAGACGTCCCCACACAGGTGGTAAATGTGTACATTTATCCACTTGCAAAAGGGTATTTCTTGCAGAATACCGCACATGGTTTCTGTGTCTTCACAGTTATTCCCCATTCTGAAGGGTATACTTTGATATTGCACAGTACTGGCTGGTGTTATCAGATCATTATAGTATTTACATGTAAGGAATTTATACCCCGCCAATACTGAGCAACTCGTAATCAGGGCCTTAGTAGATGTATAGCCAAGCCCACCAAGTTTAGGCTCAACAAAAGCACTAGTTATCGAAGTTTCCTTGTAGGGGGCACATTCTGACAAAGGTGCTATGAGTTTACACCTGCGATCAGGGTATAAGTGGGCCGGTTCGCTTGGTCTCAGACACATTTGTAATTAAAAATAGAAAGAGAAACGGGTCCCTACTGGGCCCTATATTCATGTCCTTAACTTTACTAGCAAATAACACTGATCGATTTCTGATCAATGAATGTTACAAACATTAAGGCATTCAATAGCAGTGATGTAGTTCCTGTTTATATTTCACGTTTTACCTAATCTTGCACTAAAATAATGGTCGGGTGGCACAGTGTATATATATATCACAAAAATGTACTTTATATGTTTAAGTCACGCCTTAATTACAAAGGCTGCACCCTCTTTAGAGACCTTCCACTTTTTGCATCCCACTTAAATACCCGGCTTAGATCATACTTCACTAATAAATGTAATGCCTGTTTTGGCTAAATAATAGTCCTGCTAAGCCCTTTTTTGCCACTTTTCGAGGCATACGTTCCTCGAAATGATTTCAAAACTATCTTAGTCATACTTGTAAAAAAAACACCACACCACCGAACTCCTCTGGACCGACCTCTGCAACAAACTTGGCACCTTCTTCCACCACAAAATCAGGCAGATCTACCACAGCTTCGACATCCAAGACCCCGCCACTATGCCCACCACCACCGCACGCAACCACACCGCACCCCAACAGATCGTGCTCAACTGGACTCCGCTCACCACAGATAATACACTCAAGACCATGAAGAGCATCCACTCTGGAGCCCCATCGGATCCTTTCCCATACCACATCTTCCATACAGCAGCAGCCGCCTCCATCGCCCCACAGCTTTGCCGCACCATCAACTGCTCCATCGAAACTGCCACCTTCCCCGACAACTAGAAACACGCCGAGATCAGCCCCCTGCTGAAGAAACCTGCTGCCGACCTGACAGACCTCAAGAACTTTAGACTCATGGCCCTCCTCCCCTTCCCAGCCAAGGTCATCGAGAAGGCAATCATCGCCCAACTCTCCGAGTTCATTGAAGAGAACCACGTCATGGACACCTCCCAATCTGGTTTCCGAAGCAATCACAGCACCGAGAGTGCACTCCTCGCAGCCACCAACGACATTCGATCCCTCCTCAACCGGGGCAAAACCATAGCCCTCATCCTACTGGACCTCTCAGCCACCTTCGACACCGTCTCCCACTGCACCCTAATCACGAGTCTCCACGACGCCTGCATCCGCGACAAGGACTGGACTGGATCCACTCCTTTCTGACCGGCCAAACACAGCAAGTTAGACTACCCCCGTTCCTCTCAGAACCTACAGAGATCCGCTGCGGAGTGCCCCAGGGATCCTCCCTGAGCCCCACCATCTTCAACATCTACAATGCTTTCCTCGCAGCCATCGTTAGAAGCCATGGACTCAACATCATCTCCTACGCTGACGACCCCAGCTGATCATCTCCCTCACCAACGAACCCACAGCAGGCAGAATCAGCTTTCCCAATGGAATGAAGGCAGTTGCTACCTCGATGCAAGACAGCTGCTTCAAGCTCAATTCAGACAAGACCGAAGTACTCATCCTGGGACCCACCCCCTCAGCCTGGGATGACTCCTGGTGGCCGACAGCACTATGAACCCCTCCCACCCCTACGGACCACGCACGCAACCTTGGCATCATACTGGACTCCTCACTCTCGATGAACCGCCATATCAACGCAGTATCCTCATCCTGTTTCCACACACTCCGCCTGCTCCGAAAGACATTCAGATGGCTCCCCACAGAATCCAGAAAGACTGTCACCCACGCACTCATCACCGGTAGACCTGACTACAGTAATGCACTCTATGCCGGCGTCACCCAGAAACAGCTCAGGAAACTACAGAACGCCCAAAATGCCGCAGCCAGTCTGGTCCTCGACATCCCCCGCCGCAGCCACATGACACAACACCTCCGACAACTCCACTGGCTCCCTATCAATAAGAGAATCACCTTCAAGCTCCTCACACATGCCTTCAAGGCTCTCCACGACGCTAGACAACTCCGCTCCACCCAACTTGGCTCCGTCCCACGGATTCACAAGACCAGAACAGGAGGAAGATCCTTCTCCTACCTCGCCACCAAGACCTGGAACACCCTGCCCCTCGACCTCAGCCAATCCACGTTGCTGAGCCACTTCAGGTAGGATATCAAGACCTGGCTCTTCGACTGAACCTCCACACCCGGACGGATCAGCAGCCCCTCCCCCTTAGCGCCTTGAGACCCTCACGGGTGAGTAGCTGCGCTTTACAAACCCCTGATTTCACAAACTGTGGGTCACAACTCACTGGTAAGTCTTGAGATGATTTTTGGTGGGTCGCAAATGTTCAAGCAATAAAAAAAGATGCCTTTAAACTCTGTATTTATCTTGTCACATTTGGTAAGTAGTCAGAATATCGAGTTTTTATTATCGTTTTGACATAATATCGAGTTAAAAATATCGTTAGTATAAAATATCGATGTAAAAAATATCCATGTATATAATATCGATTTTGTGTGTTGTAAAAAATATCGTTCTAAAAAATATTGATTGTTAAAATATCGTCAGTAAAATATATCGTTTTAATATTTTTTTTATTTTGTAAAATGTTTGTAAAAGATATTGTTAAAAAAATGTAAAAAAAATTGTATAATAATTTTTAGGAGCGGGATGTTGGGTTCATAGGGCATAAGGGTGGGGAGTGTTTTAAAATTTGAAATTTAAATTATTTTAAATTTTACACTTTTGTTAAAGAAATTGTAATATTTTTTCGGAGCGGGATGTTGGGTTTATAGGGGATAAGGGTGGGTAGTGTTTTAAAAATTTGAAATTTTAATGAAAATTTTTTTTTTTTAATTTTTATATGAAATTATAAATTTATTGTTCAGGTGCGGGATGTTGGGTTTATAGGGGATAAGGGTGGGGAGTGTTTTAATTATTTTTTTACATTTAAAAAAATATTCTAAAATTGAAATTTAATTTAATAATTTTTTATGAGTGGGATTTTGTGTTAATGGGGGATAAGGGTGGGTATTATTTTGTTACTAAATTATCAAAATTTAGAAAAAAAATTGAAATTAAAAAAAATATGATATGAATAAATTTATGAGTGTAAAATGGCATTTATTGTGTTTAAGGGTGGTGAGTGTTTTTAAAATATATTGTTCATAATTTTAAAAAATGTATAATTTATTTTTTTAATTTAATTATTGGAGTACTGGGATGTTGTGTTTATAGTGTATGAAGTTGAGTATGTTTTAAGTTCATTTAAATTTAATTTTGTTAAATTTAAATTTTGTATTTATTTAAAAAAATTAATTTATTAATGAGAGTAATTATTTTGTATTTAATTGGTTATAATTTTGTATTTGGTAAAAATTGTAACAATTGTTTTGAATTTTTTAAAAAAAAGTTTTGGATATTAATATTTATATGTCTCATATTTTAACATATATGTTTTAAAAAAAAAATACTATGCAATGTATATTTAATCATAGTAAAATACATATGTTTAGTGTGTAGTATCTTACAAGAGTTAATATAATTGCTGTTAGGAATAGTATATTATATATGTTTAGTGTACAGCCCCTTCCATGATTTTATGTATTTTGGAGTGGGAATAGTAATTTATATATGTTTTGTGTCCAGAACCTTGCCAGATTTAATGTAGTTTGGAGTGGGAATAGTAAATTATATATGGTTAGTGTCCAGTGCCTTCACTGATTTAATGTAGTTTGGAGTGGGAATAGTAAATTATATATGTTTAGGGGCCAATTCCGATCTCGGCCGGTAGGGCTCCGAATCGGATTCGGCTTAACCGGATCCGATTCGGAGCCCTCTTTCCCGACCGATTCGGACGTGCATCAGGGCGAGCGAGTACGATGCGAGCGCTCGCAAAATCGCCGACCGACTCGTTCGCAGGACCCAACCGCACCGACCGACTCGCACGGACACGACTCGCTCCGCGCAATGGAGACGTTCCCCGGCCGGGTAAGTACGATGCGCGCCTCGAGCAGTCCGACTGACTCGCGCAGTCCGGCTCCAAAGAGCAGTCGGAGCCGCACTTTGGGGGTCCGTGTCGGACCCCCCTGTACGCGTAGCCGCACGAGTCGCACACAGGGGGGACCCTGTGCTTGTACGGCGCGAGTCACTTCGACGCGTACCCGCTGTAGGGGGCGCCCTTGTTCGCCTCGCACCCATTGAGTCAATGGGAGCCCGCGTACGCGTTGTGCGACCGGCTCCCATTGACTTCAATGGGAGTCCGACCGAATCGAGTCCGATTGCATGCGAACGCATCGTACTCGTTCGGTCGGACTGCTAGGGTCCGATTCAATCGGAAATCTTCCCGGGTCCGGCTCGGTCGGGGAGATTTCCGGCCTGAATCGGAATCAGCCCCTTAGTGTCCAGCACCTTCCCTGATTTAATGTAGTTTGGAGTGGGAATAATAAATTATATATGGTTAGTGTCCAGCACCTTCCCTGATTTAATGTAGTTTGGAGTGGGAATAGTAAATTATATATGGTTAGTGTCCAGCGCCTTCTCTGATTTAATGTAGTTTGGAGTGGGAATAGTGAATTATATATGTTTAGTGTCCAGCACCTTCCCTGATTTAATGTAGTTTGGAGTTGGAATAGTAAATATATATGGTTAGTGTCCAACGCCTTCCCTGAGTTATTATAGATTGGAGTGGGAATAGTCAATTACATATGTTCAGTGTCCAGCAACTTCCCTGGGTTATTATAAAGTGGGGTGGGAATAGTAAATTATATATGTTTAGTGTCCAGCACCTTCCCTGATTTAATGTAGTTTGGAGTGGGAATAGTAAATTATATATGTTTAGTGTCCAGCACCTTTCCTGACTTAATGTAGTTTGGAGTGGGAATAGTAAATTATATATGGTTAGTGTCCAGCACCTTCCCTGATTTAATGTAGTTTGGAGTGGGAATAGTAAATTATATATGTTTACTGTCCAGCACCTTTCCTGATTTAATGTAGTTTGGAGTGGGAATAGTAAATTATATATGGTTAGTGTCCAGCACCTTCCCTGATTTAATGTAGTTTGGAGTGGGAATAGTAAATTATATATGGTTAGTGTCCAGCGCTTTCCCTGATTTAATGTAGTTTGAAGTGGGAATAGTAAATTATATATGTTTAGTGTCCAGCACCTTTTCTGACTTAATGTAGTTTGGAGTGGGAATAGTAAATTATATATGGTTAGTGTCCAGCACCTTCCCTGATTTAATGTAGTTTGGAGTGGGAATAGTAAATTATATATGTTTAATGTCCAGCACCTTCCCTGAGTTATTATAAATTGGAGTGGGAATAGTAAATTATATATGTTTAGGGGTCGATTCCGATTCGGGCCGGAAAACGTACCGACCGACTCGGAGCCGGAATTCATTCCGACCGACACGTACCGGTGCAGCCCGACCCGCGAAGTACGATGAGAAGCGTGCAAAACCCGACCGACTCGTACGGAACACAAGCCGAACGACCGAGCCGCGCGGAAAACAGCAATCCGGCCGGAAAAACACGCGAATCGAACCGACCGACACGCATCCGGAACAATCCCGAACGAAACGTACCCGCGAACTCCTACCCGCCAAGTACGATGCAACGCGTGGAAAACACGACCGAGTCGCACGGAGGACAAGCCGTACGACTGACACGCATACAAAACTGCGAGCCGAAGCAACCCAAAACACCGCGACCGACGCGTACGCAGCATAGAAAACAGCACAAACACAGCGTGAACGAATCGGAGAAGCTCGTACGAGACAACTGCAGGGTCCTACTCGGTCACAAGAACTTTCTCCTACATGCACAAAAAGTACAAAGGGAAAATACACAAAAAAAGGCCAAACAAGCAATTACAAAGCCAATAAATACTGGGGGGGTGGCCAGGGAACAAAGACACACCCACAACTCCACCCATATAAAGGACACAAATCCCTACCATGATCCTTTGCAAATTCAAATTACCTGCCAGCACTCAACAGACAGCAACCACACACCCACAGCTCATCCATCACACAAGCCACACACCATCAGCACCTCAACAAATAGCAACCTCACATACACCCAGCAAAACACACACTCACACAACTTCACCTGCACACCAACACATACATCACTCACCATCACCACCCATCACCATGCCCCCAAAGAAGAATCATAAGTTCCTAGATAGTGAATTGGAAGTCCTGGTAGATGAGATCCTCAGGGTAGAGCCACAGCTGTTTGGTACACTGGTCCAACAGACACCCATGTCGCAGAAAACCAAGATGTGGGAGAGGATCGTCGACAGGGTGAACGCACAATCACCATGTTTGCGCACAAAGATAGACATCCAGAACAGGTGGTATGACGTGTACAGGAAGGTCAGGGAGCTGTTGAAGAAGGACTACCTCTTGAGCCAACACACCGGCAGTGGCCCTCCTGCCAAGCCAGTATACCTCAGGCCCTGGGAGGAGAAGGTGCGGGCCATCCTACCACCAGTGAGCGTATATGGACTAGAAAACATCCCAGAGCCTGGTGAGTACACAACAAATGTACACAATATTGTGCGACAATAAACACACATCACTGTCAAGGGGAGAGTCAAACCATGCACCCTTAGCAAATACACAGCAACCAGAACAGAATCATCCCAAAATGTGTATGTCAGTCAGATAAACACAACACATGCCATCTCATAGTGACTTGTAACTGTGTCATCACATGTACAAACACAACTACAACTACAGCTAGGCAGTGGCACAAATATAACTAACAAACACATCCAGACATGTAGCCACCACTACAACACCACCACACAGTGAAGCCCACTGAAAGGAAGGAATTCTGTGTATGCTGGGCAAGTCAGTGTAGCCAATAGCATCTTGGGAGTCGTAGTCACAGATATTGCCCACCCTCACAATGCTCACATCAACACCACCATGAACCATGCTCACATCACAGGGAGTGGAAAACAACTGACAAGATGGCTGACACTGGCTACTGCTGTGGAGAGCACAAGGTCCTGCTGGCAACTGTGCACCAACCAACACCAGGACACCACTGACTGACATCTTGCCATTGCTCTCACACTCACACACAGTGAAGTCCACCCAAAAGCAAGTAAGTATGGGCATGCTGGGAAGTGGGGTGGAGGCAATAGCATGATGGGAGTGGTAGTCACAGATATTGGTCACCCCCACAACTGTCCCATCAACACCACCCTGAACCATGCGCACATCACAGGGAGTGGAAAACAACTGACAAGATGGCTGACACTGGCTACTGCTGTGGGGAGCACAAGGCCCTTCCGGCAACTGTGCACCAACCAACAGCAGGACACCACTGACTGACATCCTGAAAGACAACTTGCACTCCCTGCAATGGAAGCACGTTCCATGGTGGGATATCTGGCTGGGTGGGAAGGAGGACTCACAGCCCTGACCATAGTTACCAGCAGCGTTTCTCACACACACCCCTAACACAAACTCCACATAACTCACCTGGGAGAATGCATTGCCTCACACTCCAAACAAATATCCCACAAAGAACCACAACCCTGGGTCATGCTGAGTGAAGCACAGGGACACACATGGGACTTGTAGCAAAACTAACCCCAGGATAACACTGTCAGCCATCTTGTCAGCACAGGCACACAACCCCACAGGGAAGCAGAGTCAAAGGGAAGGAAGGATGGGCATGCTGGGAAGGGGGGTGGAGGCAATAGCATGATGGGAGTGGTAGTCACAGCTCAACATCCCCCACCCACATGGCCCAGCAAGCTCACACTCAAGCATGCACACCCCACAGAGAGTGGAAAGCCCCATCAAAGATGTCTGACACAGGTGCTCTGTTGTGGGGAGCACAAGGCCATGCTGGGAACTGGCCACCATCCAACAGCAGGACACCACTGTCAGCCATCTTGACATTGCTCTCACACTCACACACAGTGAAGTCCACCCAAAAGCAAGTAAGTATGGGCATGCTGGGAAGTGGGGTGGAGGCAATAGCATGATGGGAGTGGTAGTCACAGATATTGGTCACCCCCACAACTGTCCCATCAACACCACCCTGAACCATGCGCACATCACAGGGAGTGGAAAACAACTGACAAGATGGCTGACACTGGCTACTGCTGTGGGGAGCACAAGGCCCTTCCGGCAACTGTGCACCAACCAACAGCAGGACACCACTGACTGACATCCTGAAAGACAACTTGCACTCCCTGCAATGGAAGCACGTTCCATGGTGGGATATCTGGCTGGGTGGGAAGGAGGACTCACAGCCCTGACCATAGTTACCAGCAGCGTTTCTCACACACACCCCTAACACAAACTCCACATAACTCACCTGGGAGAATGCATTGCCTCACACTCCAAACAAATATCCCACAAAGAACCACAACCCTGGGTCATGCTGAGTGAAGCACAGGGACACACATGGGACTTGTAGCAAAACTAACCCCAGGATAACACTGTCAGTCATCTTGTCAGCACAGGCACACAACCCCACAGGGAAGCAGAGTCAAAGGGAAGGAAGGATGGGCATGCTGGGAAGGGGGGTGGAGGCAATAGCATGATGGGAGTGGTAGTCACAGCTCAACATCCCCCACCCACATGGCCCAGCAAGCTCACACTCAAGCATGCACACCCCACAGAGAGTGGAAAGCCCCATCAAAGATGTCTGACACTGGTGCTCTGTTGTGGGGAGCACAAGGCCATGCTGGGAACTGGCCACCAACCAACAGCAGGACACCACTGTCAGCCATCTTGCCATTGCTCTCACACTCACACACAGTGAAGTCCACCCAAAAAACAAGTAAGTATGGGCATGCTGGGAAGTGGGGTGGAGGCAATAGCATGATAGGAGTGGTAGTCACAGCTCAACATCCCCCACCCACATGGCCCAGCAAGCTCACACTCAAGCATGCACACCCCACAGACAGTGGAAAGCCCCCATCAAAGATGTCTGACACTGGTGCTCTGTTGTGGGGAGCACAAGGCAATGCTGGGAACTGGCCACCAACTAACAGCAGGACACCACTGCCAGCCATCTTGCCATTGCTCTCACACTCACACACAGTGAAGTCCACCCAAAAGCATGTAAGTATGGGCATGCTGGGAAGTGGGGTGGAAGCAATAGCATGATGGGAGTGGTAGTCACAGATATTGGTCACCCCCACAACTGTCCCATCTACACCACCCTGAACCATGCGCACATCACAGGGAGTGGAAAACAACTGACAAGATGGCTGACACTGGCTACTGCTGTGGGGAGCACAAGGCCCTGCTGGCAACTGTGCACCAACCAACAGCAGGACACCACTGACTGACATCCTGAAAGACAACTTGCACTCACTGCAATGGAAGCACGTTCCATGGTGGGATATCTGGCTGGGTGGGAAGGAGGACTCACAGCCCTGACCATAGTTACCAGCAGCGTTTCTCACACACACCCCTAACACAAACTCCACAAAACTCACCTGGGAGAATGCATTGCCTCACACTCCAATCAAATATCCCACAAAGAACCACAACCCTGGGTCATGCTGAGTGAAGCACAGGGACACACATGGGACTTGTAGCAAAACTAACCCCAGGATAACACTGTCAGCCATCTTGTCAGCACAAGCACACAACCCCACAGGGAAGCAGAGTCAAAGGGAAGGAAGCATGGGCATGCTGGGAAGGGGGTGGAGGCAATAGCATGATGGGAGTGGTAGTCACAGATATTGGTCACCCCCACAACTGTCCCATCAACACCACCCTGAACCATGCGCACATCACAGGGAGTGGAAAACAACTTACAAGATGGCTGACACTGGCTACTGCTGTGGGGAGCACAAGGCCCTGCTGGCAACTGTGCACCAACCAACAGCAGGACACCACTGACTGACATCCTGAAAGACAACTTGCACTCCCTGCAATGGAAGCACGTTCCATGGTGGAATATCTGGCTGGGTGGGAAGGAGGGCCGGATGTCAACCAAATACATCCAATGCAGACCATGTACACACCCCAACATTCACATAGAAATGCCCAAATAATGCAGGACAATGTGCTACACCAATATCAACCCCTGACTGTGACAACTTAGGACAATGCAATGTACAGGCCCGCATCCAGAGGCACAGCCACAACTGTCAGGTGTGTCAACCATTGATGCCTGCAGAAACATAACATACATTGTGTGTGTCTCCCAAATACAGTTGATGATGGGGACACAGCAGCAGACGCTGAGGAGTCCCCGTCCCAGGCTCAAGAGGATACGGAGCTCACTGGTGTGGAACAGCCTCTGCCCTCCTCGGATGAAAAAGACCCATCTGGCACCTCCGGAGCAAGTCATCATGCAGCACCAGCAGGACCACCAGCTGCACCCCCTGCACCCACCCCTCCAACGACTGTCAACACACATACCACCCCTGCCGACATGGACAGACCAAGGAGCACCACCACCACCAGCACAGGGACCCTGGACCAACGTGGGGCCATGGACACCAACACCACCAACAACCCCCAAGGGGGCCCAGGGTCACCTGTGCGTGCCACCACAGGTACTGCACGTGTCGCCAGGGGTGGTGGGAGGGGTGGGAGACATAGGTCACAGCTCGCAGAGGGGTCTGGACTGCATGATGACCCACAACTGGCACGCATAGCCGATGCGTACCAGTCCAGCACCGGAGAGCTCAGCCAGGTAGAGGGGCTCCTCAGGGACATTAAACAGCAGCAGGCTGCCCATCATGCCCGCTTGGACTTACACATGTCCCGCGTGGAGTCCAAGTGGGACACACTGCAAGAGATGACGGCGGTGCATAGGGACATATTACAATGCCTCCGCCAGATGAGCAGCAACCAGTCAACACCTCCCTGTGTGCCCACAACATCTGGTGCTGAAACAACTGCAACTGCCACAGGGAGGGAGGATGACTCTGGCGGAGAGTCCCCTGCACCGCAGCAGCCTGCACTTGAGGGTCCACCCCCAAAGAAGAGGGGTCGTCCGAGGAAGGACAACTGAGAGGCTGATGGCCATGCACAACCCCCAGGAAGCCAACACCTGTTCTGGATAATCACCTTTGTGCGCAAACTGTTCACCCTGTTGACTGCAACACAACTCCCCCACATGACATGGGGAGTACAAGTTGGACCAATGTCTCAGATGACTGTGGACTTGATACAGGACATTTCTGCTACCAGGACTTCCAATTCATCTAGGAACTTTGGATTGCAATCAAAATGTACAGCACTCACCATCCTGTGCACTATTCACACATGTATGACAATAAACACACTAATACACCATACCTGCCTCTGTCGTGATTCCAGCGTGGTTTCTGTCATGGAGATGATGACCAGCGAAATTACACTGTGCATGCTAACTGCTACAGCAAGTACAACACAGGCATGTGAGTCATGGCAACGTGACACATATGAGGGAGACACACCACCAGGGCTACACAACAAATACACACCTAGGCCATCTGACTCATTGCCTACACTGATGTTGCCAGGAAATACGGTGCAATGCACAGACACAACACCTATTCACAGGGGCCGATTCCGATTCGGGCCGGAAAACGTACCGACCGACTCGGAGCCGGAATTAATTCCGACCGACACGTACCGGTGCAGCCCGACCCGCAAAGTACGATGAGAAGCGTGCAAAACCCGACCGACTCGTACGGAACACAAGCCGAACGACCGAGCCGCGCGGAAAACAGCAATCCGGCCGGAAAAACACACGAATCGAACCGACCGACACGCACCCGGAACAATCCCGAACGAAACATACCCGCGAACTCCTACCCGCCAAGTACGATGCAACGCGTGGAAAACACGACCGAGTCGCACGGAGGACAAGCCGTACGACCGACACGCATAGAAAACTGCGAGCCGAAGCAACCTAAACACCGCGACCGACGCGTACGCAGCATAGAAAACAGCACAAACACAGCGTGAACGAATCGGAGAAGCCCGTACGAGACAACTGCAGGGTCCGGCTCGGTTACAAGAACGTCTCCTACATGCACAAAAACTACAAAGGGAAAATACACAAAAAAAGGCCAAACAAGCAATTACAAAGCCAATAAATACTGGGGGGCAGGGAACAAAGACACACCCACAACTCCACCCATATAAAGGACACAAATCCCTACCATGATCCTTTGCAAATTCAAATTACCTGCCAGCACTCAACAGTCAGCAACCACACACCCACAGCTCATCCATCACACAAGCCACACACCATCAGCACCCCAACAAATAGCAACCTCACATACACCCAGCAAAACACACACTCACACACCTTCACCTGCACACCAACACACACATCACTCACCATCACCACCCATCACCATGCCCCCAAAGAAGAATCATAAGTTCCTAGATAGTGAATTGGAAGTCCTGGTAGATGAGATCCTCAGGGTAGAGCCACAGCTGTTTGGTACACTGGTCCAACAGACACCCATGTCGCAGAAAACCAAGATGTGGGAGAGGATCGTCGACAGGGTGAACGCACAATCACCATGTTTGCGCACAAAGATAGACATCCAGAACAGGTGGTATGACGTGCGCAGGAGGGTCAGGGAGCTGTTGAAGAAGGACTACCTCTTGAGCCAACACACCATCAGTGGCCCTCCTGCCAAGCCAGTATACCTCAGGCCCTGGGAGGAGAAGATGCGGGCCATCCTTCCACCAGTGAGCGTATATGGACTAGAAAACATCCCAGAGCCTGGTGAGTACACAACAAATGTACACAATATTGTGCGACAATACACACACATCACTGTCAAGGGGAGAGTCAAACCATGCACCCTTAGCAAATACACAGCAACCAGAACAGAACCATCCCAAAATGTGTATGTCAGTCAGATAAACACAACACATGCCATCTCATAGTGACATGTAACTGTGTCATCACATGTACAAACACAACTACAACTACAGCTGGGCAGTGGCACAAATATAACTAACAAACACATCCAGACATGTAGCCACCACTACATCAACACCACACAGTGAAGCCCACTGAAAGGAAGGAATACTGTGTATGCTTGGCAAGTCAGTGTAGCCAATAGCATCATGGGAGTCGTAGTCACAGATAATGCCCACCCTCACAATGCGCACATCAACACCACCATGAACCATGCTCACATCACAGGGAGTGGAAAACAACTGACAAGATGGCTGACACTGGCTACTGCTGGGGGGAGCACAAGGTCCTGCTGGCAACTGTGCACCAACCAACAGCAGGACACCACTGAATGACATCTTGCCATTACTCTCACACTCACACACAGTGAAATCCACCCAAAAGCAAGTAAGTATGGGCATGCTGGGAAGTGGGGTGGAGGCAATAGCATGATGGGAGTGGTAGTCACAGCTCAACATCCCCCACCCACATGGCCCAGCAAGCTCACACTCAAGCATGCACACCCCACAGAGAGTGGAAAGCCCCATCAAAGATGTCTGACACTGGTGCTCTGTTGTGGGGAGCACAAGGCCATGCTGGGAACTGGCCACCAACCAACAGCAGGACACCACTGTCAGCCATCTTGCCATTGCTCTCACACTCACACACAGTGAAGTCCACCCAAAAGCAAGTAAGTATGGGCATGCTGGGAAGTGGGGTGGAGGCAATAGCATGATGGGAGTGGTAGTCACAGCTCAACATCCCCCACCCACATGGCCCAGCAAGCTCACACTCAAGCATGCAAACCCCACAGAGAGTGGAAAGCCCCATCAAAGATGTCTGACACTGGTGCTCTGTTGTGGGGAGCACAAGGCCATGCTGGGAACTGGCCACCAACCAACAGCAGGACACCACTGTCAGCCATCTTGCCATTGCTCTCACACTCACACACAGTGAAGTCCACCCAAAAGCAAGTAAGTATGGGCATGCTGGGAAGTGGGGTGGAGGCAATAGCATGATGGGAGTGGTAGTCACAGCTCAACATCCCCCACCCACATGGCCCAGCAAGCTCACACTCAAGCATGCACACCCCACAGACAGTGGAAAGCCCCCATCAAAGATGTCTGACACTGGTGCTCTGTTGTGGGGAGCACAAGGCAATGCTGGGAACTGGCCACCAACTAACAGCAGGACACCACTGCCAGCCATCTTGCCATTGCTCTCACACTCACACACAGTGAAGTCCACAAAAAAAGCATGTAAGTATGGGCATGCTGGGAAGTGGGGTGGAAGCAATAGCATGATGGGAGTGGTAGTCACAGATATTGGTCACCCCCACAACTGTCCCATCTACACCACCCTGAACCATGCGCACATCACAGGGAGTGGAAAACAACTGACAAGATGGCTGACACTGGCTACTGCTGTGGGGAGCACAAGGCCCTGCTGGCAACTGTGCACCAACCAACAGCAGGACACCACTGACTGACATCCTGAAAGACAACTTGCACTCCCTGCAATGGAAGCACATTCCATGGTGGGATATCTGGCTGGGTGGGAAGGAGGACTCACAGCCCTGACCATAGTTACCAGCAGCGTTTCTACACACACCCCTAACACAAACTCCACAAAACTCACCTGGGAGAATGCATTGCCTCACACTCCAATCAAATATCCCACAAAGAACCACAACCCTGGGTCATGCTGAGTGAAGCACAGGGACACACATGGGACTTGTAGCAAAACTAACCCCAGGATAACACTGTCAGCCATCTTGTCAGCACAAGCACACAACCCCACAGGGAAGCAGAGTCAAGGGAAGGAAGCATGGGCATGCTGGGAAGGGGGGTGGAGGCAATAGCATGATGGGAGTGGTAGTCACAGATATTGGTCACCCCCACAACTGTCCCATCTACACCACCCTGAACCATGCGCACATCACAGGGAGTGGAAAACAACTGACAAGATGGCTGACACTGGCTACTGCTGTGGGGAGCACAAGGCCCTGCTGGCAACTGTGCACCAACCAACAGCAGGACACCACTGACTGACATCCTGAAAGACAACTTGCACTCCCTGCAATGGAAGCACATTCCATGGTGGGATATCTGGCTGGGTGGGAAGGAGGACTCACAGCCCTGACCATAGTTACCAGCAGCGTTTCTCACACACACCCCTAACACAAACTCCACAAAACTCACCTGGGAGAATGCATTGCCTCACACTCCAATCAAATATCCCACAAAGAACCACAACCCTGGGTCATGCTGAGTGAAGCACAGGGACACACATGGGACTTGTAGCAAAACTAACCCCAGGATAACACTGTCAGCCATCTTGTCAGCACAAGCACACAACCCCACAGGGAAGCAGAGTCAAAGGGAAGGAAGCATGGGCATGCTGGGAAGGGGGTGGAGGCAATAGCATGATGGGAGTGGTAGTCACAGATATTGGTCACCCCCACAACTGTCCCATCAACACCACCCTGAACCATGCGCACATCACAGGGAGTGGAAAACAACTTACAAGATGGCTGACACTGGCTACTGCTGTGGGGAGCACAAGGCCCTGCTGGCAACTGTGCACCAACCAACAGCAGGACACCACTGACTGACATCCTGAAAGACAACTTGCACTCCCTGCAATGGAAGCACGTTCCATGGTGGAATATCTGGCTGGGTGGGAAGGAGGGCCGGATGTCAACCAAATACATCCAATGCAGACCATGTACACACCCCAACATTCACATAGAAATGCCCAAATAATGCAGGACAATTTGCTACACCAATATCAACCCCTGACTGTGACAACTTAGGACAATGCAATGTACAGGCCCGCATCCAGAGGCACAGCACAACTGTCAGGTGTGTCAACCATTGATGCCTGCAGAAACATAACATACATTGTGTGTGTCTCCCAAATACAGTTGATGATGGGGACACAGCAGCAGACGCTGAGGAGTCCCCGTCCCAGGCTCAAGAGGATACGGAGCTCACTGGTGTGGAACAGCCTCTGCCCTCCTCGGATGAAGAAGACCCACCTGGCACCTCCGGAGCAAGTCATCATGCAGCACCAGCAGGACCACCAGCTGCACCCCCTGCACCCACCCCTCCAACGACTGTCAACACACATACCACCCCTGCCGACATGGACAGACCAAGGAGCACCACCACCACCAGCACAGGGACCCTGGACCAACGTGGGGCCATGGACACCAACACCACCAACAACCCCCAAGGGGGCCCAGGGTCACCTGTGCGTGCCACCACAGGTACTGCACGTGTCGCCAGGGGTGGTGGGAGGGGTGGGAGACATAGGTCACTGCTCGCAGAGGGGTCTGGACTGCATGATGACCCACAACTGGCACGCATAGCCGATGCGTACCAGTCCAGCACCGGAGAGCTCAGCCAGGTAGAAGGGCTCCTCAGGGACATTAAACAGCAGCAGGCTGCCCATCATGCCCGTTTGGACTCACACATGTCCCGCGTGGAGTCCAAGTGGGACACACTGCAAGAGATGACGGCGGTGCATAGGGACATATTACAATGCCTCCGCCAGATGAGCAGCAACCAGTCAACACCTCCCTGTGTGCCCACAACATCTGGTGCTGAAACAACTGCAACTGCCACAGGGAGGGAGGATGACTCTGGCGGAGAGTCCCCTGCACCGCAGCAGCCTGCACTTGAGGGTCCACCCCCAAAGAAGAGGGGTCGTCCGAGGAAGGACAACTGAGAGGCTGATGGCCATGCACAACCCCCAGGAAGCCAACACCTGTTCTGGATAATCACCTTTGTGCGCAAACTGTTCACCCTGTTGACTGCAACACAACTCCCCCACATGACATGGGGAGTACAAGTTGGACCAATGTCTCAGATGACTGTGGACTTGATACAGGACATTTCTGCTACCAGGACTTCCAATTCATCTAGGAACTTTGGATTGCAATCAAAATGTACAGCACTCACCATCCTGTGCACTATTCACACATGTATGACAATAAACACACTAATACACCATACCTGCCTCTGTCGTGATTCCAGCGTGGTTTCTGTCATGGAGATGATGACCAGCGAAATTACACTGTGCATGCTAACTGCTACAGCAAGTACAACACAGGCATGTGAGTCATGGCAACGTGACACATATGAGGGAGACACACCACCAGGGCTACACAACAAATACACACCTAGGCCATCTGACTCATTGCCTACACTGATGTTGCCAGGAAATACGGTGCAATGCACAGACACAACACCTATTCACAGGGGCCGATTCCGATTCGGGCCGGAAAACGTACCGACCGACTCGGAGCCGGAATTAATTCCGACCGACACGTACCGGTGCAGCCCGACCCGCAAAGTACGATGAGAAGCGTGCAAAACCCGACCGACTCGTACGGAACACAAGCCGAACGACCGAGCCGCGCGGAAAACAGCAATCCGGCCAGAAAAACACGCGAATCGAACCGACCGACACGCACCCGGAACAATCCCGAACGAAACATACCCGCGAACTCCTACCCGCCAAGTACGATGCAACGCGTGGAAAACACGACCGAGTCGCACGGAGGACAAGCCGTACGACCGACACGCATAGAAAACTGCGAGCCGAAGCAACCTAAACACCGCGACCGATGCGTACCCAGCATAGAAAACAGCACAAACACAGCGTGAACGAATCGGAGAAGCCCGTACGAGACAACTGCATGGTCCGGCTCGGTTACAAGAACGTCTCCTACATGCACAAAAAGTACAAAGGGAAAATACACAAAAAAAGGCCAAACAAGCAATTACAAAGCCAATAAATACAAAGACACACCCACAACTCCACCCATATAAAGGACACAAATCCCTACCATGATCCTTTGCAAATTCAAATTACCTGCCAGCACTCAACAGACAGCAACCACACACCCACAGCTCATCCATCACACAAGCCACACACCATCAGCACCCCAACAAATAGCAACCTCACATACACCCAGCAAAACACACACTCACACACCTTCACCTGCACACCAACACACACATCACTCACCATCACCATGCCCCCAAAGAAGAATCATAAGTTCCTAGATAGTGAATTGGAAGTCCTGGTAGATGAGATCCTCAGGGTAGAGCCACAGCTGTTTGGTACACTGGTCCAACAGACACCCATGTCGCAGAAAACCAAGATGTGGGAGAGGATCGTCGACAGGGTGAACGCACAATCACCATGTTTGCGCACAAAGATAGACATCCAGAACAGGTGGTATGACGTGCGCAGGAGGGTCAGGGAGCTGTTGAAGAAGGACTACCTCTTGAGCCAACACACCGGCAGTGGCCCTCCTGCCAAGCCAGTATACCTCAGGCCCTGGGAGGAGAAGATGCGGGCCATCCTTCCACCAGTGAGCGTATATGGACTAGAAAACATCCCAGAGCCTGGTGAGTACACAACAAATGTACACAATATTGTGCGACAATACACACACATCACTGTCAAGGGGAGAGTCAAACCATGCACCCTTAGCAAATACACATCAACCAGAACAGAACCATCCCAAAATGTGTATGTCAGTCAGATAAACACAACACATGCCATCTCATAGTGACATGTAACTGTGTCATCACATGTACAAACACAACTACAACTACAGCTGGGCAGTGGCACAAATATAACTAACAAACACATCCAGACATGTAGCCACCACTACATCAACACCACACAGTGAAGCCCACTGAAAGGAAGGAATACTGTGTATGCTGGGCAAGTCAGTGTAGCCAATAGCATCATGGGAGTCGTAGTCACAGATAATGCCCACCCTCACAATGCGCACATCAACACCACCATGAACCATGCTCACATCACAGGGAGTGGAAAACAACTGACAAGATGGCTGACACTGGCTACTGCTGTGGGGAGCACAAGGTCCTGCTGGCAACTGTGCACCAACCAACAGCAGGACACCACTGAATTACATCTTGCCATTACTCTCACACTCACACACAGTGAAGTCCACCCAAAAGCAAGTAAGTATGGGCATGCTGGGAAGTGGGGTGGAGGCAATAGCATGATGGGAGTGGTAGTCACAGATATTGGTCACCCCCACAACTGTCCCATCAACACCACCCTGAACCATGCGCACATCACAGGGAGTGGAAAACAACTGACAAGATGGCTGACACTGGCTACTGCTGTGGGGAGCACAAGGCCCTGCTGGCAACTGTGCACCAACCAACAGCAGGACACCACTGACTGACATCCTGAAAGACAACTTGCACTCCCTGCAATGGAAGCACGTTCCATGGTGGGATATCTGGCTGGGTGGGAAGGAGGACTCACAGCCCTGACCATAGTTACCAGCAGCGTTTCTCACACACACCCCTAACACAAACTCCACAAAACTCACCTGGGAGAATGCATTGCCTCACACTCCAATCAAATATCCCACAAAGAACCACAACCCTGGGTCATGCTGAGTGAAGCACAGGGACACACATGGGACTTGTAGCAAAACTAACCCCAGGATAACACTGTCAGCCATCTTGTCAGTACAGGCACACAACCCCACAGGGAAGCAGAGTCAAAGGGAAGGAAGTATGGGCATGCTGGGAAGGGGGGTGGAGGCAATAGCATGATGGGAGTGGTAGTCACAGATATTGGTCACCCCCACAACTGTCCCATCAACACTACCCTGAACCATGCGCACATCACAGGGAGTGGAAAAAACTGACAAGATGGCTGACACTGGCTACTGCTGTGGGGAGCACAAGGCCCTGCTGGCAACTGTGCACCAACCAACAGCAGGACACCACTGACTGACATCCTGAAAGACAACTTGCACTCCCTGCAATGGAAGCATCGTTCCATGGTGGAATATCTGGCTGGGTGGGAAGGAGGGCCGGATGTCAACCAAATACAACCAATGCAGACCATGTACACACCCCAACATTCACATAGAAATGCCCAAATAATGCAGGACAATGTGCTACACCAATATCAACCCCTGACTGTGACAACTTAGGACAATGCAATGTACAGGCCCGCATCCAGAGGCACAGTCACAACTGTCAGGTGTGTCAACCATTGATGCCTGCAGAAACATAACATACATTGTGTGTGTCTCCCAAAAACAGGTGATGATGGGGACACAGCAGCAGACGCTGAGGAGTCCCCGTCCCAGGCTCAAGAGGATACGGAGCTCACTGGTGTGGAACAGCCTCTGCCCTCCTCAGATGAAGAAGACCCACCTGGCACCTCCGGAGCAAGTCATCATGCAGCACCAGCAGGACCACCAGCAGCACCCCCTGCACCCACCCCTCCAACGACTGTCAACACACATACCACCCCTGCCGACATGGACAGACCAAGGAGCACCACCACCACCAGCACAGGGACCCTGGACCAACGTGGGGCCATGGACACCAACACCACCAACAACCCCCAAGGGGGCCCAGGGTCACCTGTGCGTGCCACATCAGGAACTGCACGTGTCGCCAGGGGTGGTGGGAGGGGTGGGAGACATAGGTCGCTGCTCGCAGAGGGGTCTGGACTGCATGATGACCCACAACTGGCACGCATAGCCGATGCGTACCAGTCCAGCACCGGAGAGCTCAGCCAGGTAGTGGGGCTCCTCAGGGACATTAAACAGCAGCAGGCTGCCCATCATGCCCGCTTGGACTCACACATGTCCCGCGTGGAGTCCAAGTGGGACACACTGCAAGAGATGATGGCGGTGCATAGGGACATATTACAATGCCTCCGCCAGATGAGCAGCAACCAGTCAACACCTCCCTGTGTGCCCACAACATCTGGTGCTGAAACAACTGCAACTGCCACAGGGAGGGAGGATGACTCTGGCGGAGAGTCCCCTGCACCGCAGCAGCCTGCACTTGAGGGTCCCCCCCCCAAAGAAGAGGGGTCGTCCGAGGAAGGACAACTGAGAGGCTGATGGCCATGCACAACCCCCAGGAAGCCAACACCTGTTCTGGATAATCACCTTTGTGCGCAAACTGTTCACCCTGTTGACTGCAACACAACTCCCCCACATGACATGGGGAGTACAAGTTGGACCAATGTCTCAGATGACTGTGGACTTGATACAGGACATTTCTGCTACCAGGACTTCCAATTCATCTAGGAACTTTGGATAGCAATCAAAATGTACAGCACTCACCATCCTGTGCACTATTCACACACATGTATGACAATAAACACACTAATACACCATACCTGCCTCTGTCGTGATTCCAACGTGGTTTCTGTCATGGAGATGATGACCAGCGAAATTACACTGTGCATGCTAACTGCTACAGCAAGTACAACACAGGCATGTGAGTCATGGCAACGTGACACATATGAGGGAGACACACCACCAGGGCTACACAACAAAACACATAGGCCATCTGTCTCATTGCCTACACTGATGTTGCCAGGAAATACGGTGCAATGAACAGACACAACACCTATTCACAGTCTTAGTCAACTAGCCCACTGGTGCAGTAAGCAAATGTCAGTCAAATGTGTGACCACAGACAACGCACATCACAAAGTGAAGCACAGGTTTATTACACATTAGCAACATGTTGTAACCACTACAGATGCAAGGTAATCCCACCTGGCAGCGGGCACACAGTCAACATGTGTAGAAGGAAGGAAGTCCATGGGTGTGGCGCACATCACCTGTAGGGACACGACAGCTACCACCCTGGAAGTCGAATCACGGTGTCGGGGATCACAGTTGACCAAACGACTCTGAAAGTACCCTGTGAAGGACAGAAATGACACACAGTCAAAAGCACTGGAGAACAGAACAGAACTGCAATACTCATGCCCAATACATGTCACAAGATACCCACCCAGAACCAAGTTAGCATGTCAACACTGTTGGGGAGTACAGACTACCTGTAAGGACACATCGCTTACACGCATACAGTCATGTAGCCCATGAACACACTCAAACAGCACCAGAGCACCACCAACACATATCATGCAAACTCACATCATTGACATGACATCTCTGGATACTCACATTCAGCTGAAGAAGTTGGTGATGAGCTGTGTGCGGACATCACCACCATCATCATCATCATCACTGGCATCGTGGTCCAGGCCAGGATCCTCCATAGGTGGCGGACGTTAGTCATCGTCATCCAGGATGAGATGCAACTCCTTCCGC